>QGSO01000460.1:166754-304271 GCA_011037825.1 Carya cathayensis | reverse complement strand
CAGTAGCTACTAATGCATGTGAAAAAACTTTATACTAACACATAAAGTGAGTGCATCTTCTTTTAAGTAAAAAGCCATCAGTTTGACAAAAAGCAAAGTCAGACCAGACTTGAGTTCTTAACAGTAACTTTCACTTTCTCTGATACCTCTGCAACCCTAAACACAACTACTTACAACTTCCCCTTCACCTTCTAACTGCATGTTTACACAACTACTTACAACTTACCCTTCACCTTCAAACTGCATGTTTTGCAAACTTCCATCATCAAGTCTTGTTTGAAAGTATTTTAGGCTTTTGCCAACTTTAGGTTTTTACATAATACAACAACTTATAGCCACCCAGCCAATCAAGGGGCAAGGCAAGAGCAAAAGTAGATATATTCATATGCCTATGATGCTGCCCTTAACTAGAAGTTCTCACTTCTCAGATAGTTTGCTTCAACAGGAACTAGTTAATGGCATATAACTATCAATCACAAGACTCCATGTCACTGATTTGCATTCCTAAAAAATATGCACTTAGGGACAAATCCCACAAATCCCAAAAATCGATACAGCGAAGTGGTAAATTAAAAGGCATTATCTCCCTTCACAGTATCTGGCCCTCCAAGCTGCCTCTTCTTCAGAGATTACATTAATTATTTAAGCCAATGAACCATTAAATCTGGTTTTGTTTTTTAACTCGGATCAAGTGGAGTAACGTAAATCTATCAACATGAAACTTGTTAGATTTAAGCACAATGTATGTAAAACTACCTTTCTGCGTTTCATCTGCATAACTACTCATTCCACTTCAGCCGTGCTTGAGTGGAATGCAATCATTCACGTGGGTCTTCTAACATACCAGAAAGCTCATAAATTTTCCAAAAAATTGGAGAACTGATTTGTGTTTGTGGAGAGAAGCGTGGTGGCGAGTATTGCAATGTCAACACTCAAAAGGCATTTTTTCAACATTAAAAACTTCGAAAAATATAAATTCAATCCGTATGAAGCAAAGACTCTTGATTAAGTACAAGCAGGTGCTACCAATTCCATCACTTCAGAAATCATTGGGCCCTTGTTCTGCTGTGTGATCATGTTTTTGTCCCTTCAAGCAGTTAGTTCTTTCTTTTAAACTCAGCTAAACACTTACCTTCGTATAATTTCAGTTAATCATCCTTTTTCAAACTAAGAATATCCAAGAGAATGCCATTGTAGGTTTCTCTTGCCATCGTGTATTTTGTAACTGCATGTCATTGTACGTTTCTCTTGCCACCAACTGGTCACTTGGAAGTTATTGGTCAAAGGATGTCAGGTGAAACAGCTACAACAAGGTAAGTTATAAAGGACATGCTGCTTTTTTTATGTTTTCATCTGAATTCTTAACAATTAGCATTGTATTCTCCTTTTATGATTCACTTCAATTTAATTTTTAAGAAAGAAAATCATCCCTCTTTGGTGCAAGTGTCATTTTGATTTCTCCTAAACCATCTAAAAACCTATGAAGTATTTATGAGGCCTACTTTGTATCTCTCCCTTAAGTTGTAATTTGTATCTGCATGTCCTAATTTCCTTGTTATTAAGAGCTTCTATTTTTGTCGAATACTAGCATAGACTGACTATTTTGTGGGTGTGATGTAGTGTAAGATGATTTTTCCAGCAAAATGAGGAGAAAGAAAATTCAGATCAAGAGGATCGACAACACCACAGCACGTTAGGTGACTTTCTCTAAGAGGAGGAAGAGCGTTTTTAAAAAGGCTTTGGAGCTCTCAACTCTTTGCGAGGCTGAAATAGCGCTCATTGTATTTTCGGATACCAGAAACCTCTTTGATTATGCCAGCCCAAGGTTTCTCTCCCTCTCTCACTCCTCTTTACTTATAGAAGAACATATATCCTATTTATTAGAGTAAAGTAAGTACGTAGCTGTCTACACCTTTATGAAGATTGACTTGTTTGTGCATTCAGTAATTAGTTGAAAGAGAGCTAGATGCTTAATTGAAAAGATGGATCTTTTAAGCAACAGGACTAAACAAACTAGATATATGACTGAGAATGTATTATGTTACATCAAATAGAATGACTGACTGAGAATGTTTGTGCATTCACTAATTGGTGTATCGTTATAGGTATTAAGACTTTGGTGAAGTGTGATAAAGTGAAAAAGTTAGGCATGGCAACCACAATTGATGAGGGCTCTTTTGAAGTGGCTCTTTTGTAGTGTTCCAATCTGGAAATTTTATGGCATGAGCTGGTATATGTAAATGATATTAAACACTATTCTAGGATGGGAACAATGAGTGATTCTCGTAAAAGTGAACATAATTACAAATATAGGCTTTAAATTACACTAATTAAGTGCATGCTTGTATGCATGAAAGTTTTAGTTTTGGTGATTTCTTAGATTTTCTTTATAATAAACGTCCACATTCTAAGTTTGTAAATGGATTTAAAACAGAGAATATATGTGTTTAGTTAAGTTTTGTGAATTTGGGGCCAGTTTGTAATTTTTTAAAACATAGGGGTAAAAAGGTAATTTACCAGGAATCAAGGGACTGATTTGCAAATTGCTATTTTTTGGCAAATCCAGATTTTAGTAAAATTTATATTGAGTTACATGGAAGACTCTGATCTTAGTTAATTTAATTGTTTCAATAATTTTTTAAGAGGTACCGGTTGGTAATGGTGGGATTAATGGTGTATTAATTGATTGTTAAATCTATATAAAAAGATTTAGCTCTCAGAATATGGGATTAATGGTGTATTAATTTATTGTTATATCTATATAAATAGCTTTGGCTATTTTGTCTTTGTGCTTTATGAATATTGGCTTATCTTGAATTTGTATATCTTCACATTGAATACAGGGAATATTAGGAATCCGGCCACTTGTCTTGATTGCGGCTCTATGCAGAGATAAATCCAACCCTTTTGGCGACTCAGAAAAATGTAGCACCGATGGGATTGCCTATATTTCATTTGGACAATGGGTGGTCCAACTCAACTCTATTTCTCAAGGAAATCAATGGTGTCTAGAATTATTGAGAGCCCCGAGAAGCCAAACTTCTACACCATCTCCACTCCTCTTAGCTTTTACACAGCTTTCCCTACAATGTAGGTGAAAAAATTTCACTTGTAAATTTAGCTTTCCATTGTGATATGTTGGATGGTTTTATGTAAAACTTAAAACAATGGCATACCAATGGTGAATTTCAAATATGTACTTTAAGGTTATATGAATGATGTTCAATGCCTAAACTGAATTTCTCTAAATATAGTATTTTCTTGTTTATTAACAAGTGTAAGTACCTATTATGAAGAAAACAAATATCCGGGAAAATACAACATATGAATTTAAAAAATGGGCTGCTGGATTCAAACATTTCCGGCGTATATAATACGCCGGGATAAAATTTGTCATATTGTTTTCGACAATTTCTGGCTATAAAAAGTAGCCACTAAAAGTTTTTTCCGGTGACAAAATGTAGCCGGAAATAAAACGCTGGCAATTTCCTCTCAGCCAATATGATATTTCCGGCTCTGCAAAATTAGCCGCAAAATATTTTTTCCGGCTATATATTTTTAGCCGGAATAGTTTTAACCTAGATAATGGATGTTGGCCAAGATAATTGTGACAAAATTTTTGAACATTTGTGGCTATTTTTATTGTCGCAAATAGGCTCCATTTCTGGCAATTGTTATAATAGCCGGAAATACTTTTATTTGGCTCTGTAATAGCGGCTATTCGGTGGCACTTTTAAATAGCCGGAAATAGGGTTTAGCGGCTATTTATACTATTATTTCCGGCTACTTTGATCGCCGGAAATGGCCTAATTTTTTGTAGTGATATTTGATTTAATAGGGGAATAGACCCCAAATGTCACAATGAAGTAGGCCAAGCATAGAATCAGATCTACTATCATTAGAAGAAAAAGACAATCGATGACTTTTTACTAATTGACACGTAGAGCACATATGCGGTGTGGGCGGAAAGAAGTAAGAGATAAATGGCCTTTTTTATCCAATAAAGATATAAAAAAATGATTGACATGTCCAAGTCTATCATGTCATAAATCAAATGAGGCACATAGAGATTTTCTAGCAAGAATAGAATGAAAAGCTTGATTTTCGCGTTCCAGCACATAAAGACCACCTTCGCATTTACCGGTTGCCATTGCCTTTCCCATTATTTGGTTCTTTACAATAAACTGATCATTAGTAAATATAACAGTGAATGGAAAATTATTTGTTAATTTACTAATGGATAAAATATTATTAGTTAGGTGAGGAACAACAAGCACGTCTAACAGGTGAATATTCTAAGAGGGGTAAACGCTACCAGTGTGGGTAGTTGGAAGGGAGGTTCCATTGCCTACTAGTACACAGTCCTCACCTGAATCGGTCCGGTAGCAGTTTTATTTTTCTTAAAGCTAGTCAAAAAGGGTTCGGTTCCTTTTTTCTTTTTCTAAAACCGAACCGGTTTTTGAATAATTGGAGCCGGACTGGTTCATACATCTCTATTTTAATTTTTTATATTGTATATAATTATATATAAAATAGTTTTGTATTATATGATAAATTACTAATTAATATAATATTAAATTTTAAAATCTTATATCACTATAGTTTATTATATTGATAGTTATACTAATATTATATAGTGCATATTAATAGTTATACCAATACTATATCACTAGCTGCATAGGCAACACCTGAAGGCGCTATATCAGCTCCCCATATCTCTTTTCCTTTTGGGTCTTTGAGCACAAATTGGCCGTCTGTAGTAAGCTGAACTTTGGATCCTCTTGGCACTAGATTATTTCGATTGGCTGCCCAGACAATGGTTTTTTCTGGTATTTTGTTGAACCAGATGGCTAGTAGATAACCTCCATTTCCAATCCGTTGGAAGCCAAAAGAAAAGTCTCCAGAATTCTGTGTATTTGTGGGAGAGTTTTGATCTTCCAACTGATACAATATTACCCACAAACACTATTGGTCAGTAGGGAAAACTTGTAGCACGTTACTTGGAAACGAATTACACTAGCGGAAGATTCCAGCTCTCACTGCAATCGGACGGAAATCTTGTGCTTCAAACTAGAGATTTTCCATCGGACTCCGCTAAATCTGATTATTGGCGAAAAGAAACTAAGGGCAGTGGTTTTCAGGTTGTCTTCAAGCAGTCTGGTTCTATATACGTTGCAGCAGTAAACGGAAGCATACTTAAGATGATATCAGAGAATAACGAATCTACGCAAGACTTTTATCAGAGAGCGATTCTTGAATATGATGGAGTTTTTAGGCATTATGTATACCCAAAACGCCCTAATATTTCCAATTCCACTAGTTGGCCTTCGGCTTGGACCCCTATGTCGAACTTCATACCTTCTAATATCTGCACAGACATATGGGAAGGCTGGGAAGCTATAGGCGGTGGAGCTTGTGGTTCCAACAGCTACTGCCAGTTAGGAGATGATCAAAGACCTCAGTGCAAATGCCCAGAAGGATATGCTTACATTGATCCAAATGATGTAAGGAAAGGATGTAAAGCAAACTTTATCCAACAAAGTTGTAATGAATCATTGTCGGAAAAGGATCTTTTTTACCTTCATCCTATGCTAAATACAAATTGGCTCGGATCTGATTATGAACGTTCTGAAGGCCAAACTGAGGATTGGTGCAGGAATACTTGCTTAGGTGATATTGTCTTTGCGTTGCTGCCATTTATGGAGACGTGTGTTGGAAGAAGAAGGGTCCACTCTCGAATGGAAGGATGGACCCCACAGTTGGAGTAACGGCCCAAATCAAAATACGGAAAGATTTTTCAACTTTCAAGCCTTCAGATGGAGATTTTAAGAAGAAAGATCGTTCAACTCTGATTGTTAGGTGAGAAGGAGAGAAATACTGGACTGAATTGTTATGTATTTCGTCTTGAGCTTTACAAATAAATAGATGTACAATGAGCTATGTATGGAAAAATATATATGAGGCAAGTGGACTAATTTGATTGAGTCCTAAAATTAAGCTAATTACAAAATTTGTGCAAGTCGTGATTTTGTGCATGTATGGTAAGAAATCTGTCAATACTTATCCTTATTGGATTGGTGCTCTTAAGTAGCTCGGTGTTTTTCAACTTACTCTTGCTGTTGGGGGCCTTTCTGGCTGTCTTTCGCTTCGATTATTTTAAGCCAAAAGGTCGTTCAAAGATGTCCAGTGATGCCAGGCATGAACTTGCGAAGTTTCACCTATGAGGGACTAGAAAAAGCTACAAATGGATTCAAGGAAGAGCTGGGGCATGGTGCTTTTGCAACAGTTTATAAAGGGACCCTAGAATCTGATCGTGGTAAGCCTGTTGCAGTTAAAAAGTTGAACAATATCATGACACAAGGTGATGCGGGAAAACAAGATCTCAATCGGTTCTAACAGCAGGTTTGTGTTGCTGACAAAGGGTGTTTCTGCATCCATGTCCACTGTAACGATTCTTGGTGGTTCGACAATGGAATCAATGGAGGATCCAGTTTCTACTGATGGTAATGTTGTGCCTAAAGCCGCCCAGAAATCACACCCACAATAGATAGAGACAGTATTTAAGTGGTTCGGCAACTTGCCTACGTCCACTGAAGCGGAAATTCAATTTTTCAATATGTTTGTACAAAATTACAAACACTCATGAACAATCTCTCTATCTCTCAAATGGCACTTTGTTCTGGGTTTCCCCAGAACTCAAATTTTGCCCCAAGCCTCTTCCTGATCTCTCACCGAAGTGAGGATGATTCTCATCTTCACAACTCATCTCCTTTTATAGGATAAGCCCACCTAACGTAGCCTCCATAGTTGACAACCAAGAGAGCTTTTTTTCAATGGGTGGGTGAGTGGTTGGTGGATGGGGTGGGTGGCTGTAAATCCACAACCATTTCACACTTGGGCAATTCACACTTGGGGGGTTTTTCCAACAATCACCCCCTCCACCCAAGTGTGCCATATTAGGATGCTACAAACGGTTACATCCTTCAAATGATTGCACTCCTTCATTGGAATGCTCGTCAGCCATGAGAGATCCACTATCAAATGCATCTACAGATACGTCTTCAAATGGATGTCCTGATGCCTCTCCAAATGCATCCTCAAATGCATCAGCATCGTCTACATCCACAGAGCTTGCAAGGGATTTTCTTCAGAGGAGATTTACAAGTGCTTTACTGCACAATCTCAACTCTCTAGGATTCTTCTTTCGCTCGAGTCCATGATTCCGCACTCATGTACACCTTGAGCAAACTGAGTTTCGTTTGAGCCACAACCGAGCGAACAATCTACCTGGTGCCTTTACAGCTTTCAAAAAAACCAGGCTCCATAATCCTACAATCACACCAATCTCCAACTTGGAGACTGGTTCTCAACATGCCGAGCTCTATCACCCATAAATCACACCCACAATAGATTGAGACAATATTTAAGTGGTTCGGCAACTTGCCTACATCCACTGAAGCGGAAATTCAATTTTTCAATATGTTTGTACAAAATTACAAACACTCATCAACATTCTCTCTATCTCTCAAATGGCACTCTATTCTGGGTTTCCCCAAAACTCAAAATTCGCCCCAAGCCTCTGCCTTGATCTCTCACCGCAATGAGGATGATTTTCATTTTCACAACTCATCTCCTTTTATAGGATAAGCCCACCTAACGTAGCCTCCATAGTTGACAACCAAGAGAGTTTTTTTCAATGGGTGGGTGAGTGGTTGGTGGATGGGGTGGGTGGCTGTAAATCCAAAACCATTTCACACTTGGGCAATTCACACTTGGGGGGTTTTTCCAACAGGTAACTGCTTTCAGAGGTTGACAAAGACACAAGTGGACTTTGTTCAACGAGTCACAAGTGACTTTAGCCTAGGCCTCTAACCTACACAGGGGTTTCTAATGGTCCAAATAAATCAACTTGGTCACAAAATACACAGGGTATTCGTAAGCCATGGGCTTCTTGTAACAGCCCGCTAAAATTATCAGTTTTTGGATTATTTCCCGACAGCAATCACATCTCTCTCGTCTTTACCCTCATCTGGAATCACGCGTATAGATTATCTTTTCCGTAAATCACGCAATTTGTTCTTCACCGACAGGTGTAAAATCATGAACAGTTTTATCCTAAGCGTTGTACCTCGATGGCGTTTTTCCGGATCTTATCCATCGAATTTCAAAGTATTAGATAAGCTTGTTTTTAAAGTAGCACAATTATAATAATTTAATGAGCTCTGAAAATATTATAATTGTGGATAATTATTTAGATTAAATATTTTAATTGTTTTAAGATATTAAGAGGTTTAATTTTTACGTTGAAAATTCTTATTTAAATTTAAATGATTTTATCTCTTCGATTAATTAACGGTACTTTATCATTTAATATAATGATGAAGAAATATTATTTTATAAATTTTAGTTTATAAAATAATATTCTACCTTAATTCATCGTAGTGTTTTATTTAAAGTGTTTTATTTAAAATAAAACATTTACGCGTTTTTAATCAGTGTTTTAACTCACCGTTGGTTTATTTGAGGATCCCGAAATGTAGAATTGAAGCGATATACTCAGGCCCCTACCCTTTTTCCTTCACTTTTTCTTTTTTTCTTTTTTTTCTTTTTTCTCTTTTCTCTCCTTCTTCCTCACTCACGTCCAAGCCGTACACCCATTTTCCTCTCCTCCATGGCCGTACGTTTGAAGCTTCCAGCCGGCGCCACCTCCGGCCGCCGGACCCCACCTCCCACACCGGCCTCTTCCCCTCCCTCCGGAGAGTACAACCACGCCGGTGGTGTACTAAACCGGTCTATATTTCTCTCTCTTTCTCCCTTCAAAGATATGGGTCTCTAGGGGTTTTTCTCATTTTTGGACCACCATACACGGCCAAATCAACCACCAAGCACCACCATTGGACTCACCTCATCAAGGGCTTCCTCCCCATGTCTTTCTTTTTCCCAAACTCTCACTTTTCTCATATGGGTTTCTCAAAAACACCCGTTCGGTTTCACCACCGTGCGCCGCCGTACACGGCCACCCGTGGTGTTTCACCACCACCATCTTGTTCCTCTCATCCTCATGAACCTCCCCAAGAAATTTCATGACCAACGGAGCTTCGTAGAGCCCTCACTCTCCTACACTCTCCAAGGCCGAAAATGGATTCAAACGGCCGATCCGCCGCCGTTAGCCACCGTCCGACCACCACCTCGCTACCACAGCTCCACCACATGTTCATCTACCTATCCCTAGCTTGCCATGAAGTTCTATGAAATTTCGCTACCTCGCGTTTCCGCTCACCGTTCGGATTTACTGTTCACGGCGTGACGTCGCCGTGTTCCGCCACCTTTGACCATCACAAGGCGACCGTGAGTCTTCCAAGACCACGCCTAGCCTTTCTCAAGCCCAAACTACCACTTTATGTGGTGGACAGCCACCGTACGCCGCCACGTACGTTCCTCCGACGCATGTTCGTGACGAACAACGAGCGACGCACGGGTTATCCCGTCGATGGTATAACCTTCTATCTCTAGTTATTTTACGTTTAAAATAGTTAGTTGGTTGATTTGTGGAGTTCGTTGCGTAGTTGTGAAACGAAGTGTAGTTGTGAAGTGTTGAGTTTGATTGTGTAGTTTTGTGGACTGTGCTGTGAAGTATAGGCGTGAGAGGATCCGTAGATGTGATACGGCGGGTTGTGTGAAGAGAATACGCGTGTAGCGTATTCTGTGTAATGCAGCGACGCGCCGCGCGACGTGCGCTGTAGTGATGTGTGTCGTAGAAGGAAGGGAGTACGCATGTAGTGTACTCCGTGTTGTATGGCGATGCATCGTGTGATGTGCATCGTGTTGATGAGTGTTGTAGCGAAGGAAGTACGCGTAGCGCGTACTCCGTGTCGCGTAGCGATGCACCGTGAGACGTGTATCGCAGTGATGGGTTTTGTAGTGTGAATGGAAGAGAGTTCACGTGAGTGTACTCTGTACTAGGTCGTGATACACCGGATGGCGTGTCACGAAGGGTTGGATGGCGTAACAGAGAAGTGTGGAGCGTATGGTGTAGTGTTGGGAAACTGTATGACAGTGTCCCGAAGCAGTGATGATATAGATTATAGTCCGGGGTGACTGGTGTCATCTTGTGGTTGACTATGGCTAAGAGTATATGGATTGAGAAAGGAATTGTTTGTTTGGTTATTATTGATAATTTTAATGAACTTGATTTAGTGCAAAGGCTTTCTGAATTCAAATTATCTCTTCAGAGTATAGTGAAACCTCAAGTTGCCGTGGTGTTGCAAGTGATCATAATATGACAATTGAGTTCAGAAGTGAAAATCTTAAGGACTTGAGTGTTCCTCTTCCAGCTGTTGTGCAGTTCCTCGTGTTTCGCGCTCTATTCTCATAGAACGCGACGATCGAGGTAAGTTAGCCTCTAACTTACTATCAGTTTATTGTGTATGTGTGATGGGTAAGGGAACTACAATTTATGTATGTATGTTATCGTATATGCCATGTCATGCTATGTCATTACATGTTTATCTGTTACGTATGATTTAATCTCTCATGAATAATTATCTGTTACATAATCTTTTCTGTCATACAATGATGTATGTTATAAGTATGCCATGTTAAGTATGCCATGAAATGTTTATGATTAAATCATATTGTGCCATTTACAAGTATACGCCATGTTAGAAAAGTATATGATATTAAATAATATCTCATGCATTAAGAAAGATAAGACATGTTATGTTACGTATAATACGTGGGGCCACAACAACTGTGGAGTACGTATTATATTTTATGTTACTTATAATGCGTGGGGCCACAACAACTGTGGAGTACGTATTATAGTCTTATGTTACTTATAATGCGTGGGGCCACAACAACTGTGGAGTACGTATTATATTTATGTTACTTATAATGCGTGGGGCCACAACAACTGTGGAGTACGTATTATATTTTATGTTACATGAAGTATGGGGCCACAACAACTGTGGAGCATACACTACATGAGACACAGCAATTGTGACATGTAGAATACGTGGGGCCACAACAACTGTGGAGTACGTATTATATTTTATGTTATGTGTATTCATGGGGCCACAACAACTGTGGAGCATGAAGTATGGGGCCACAACAACTGTGGAGCATACACTACATGAGACACAGCAATTGTGACATGTAGAATACGTGGGGCCACAACAACTGTGGAGTACGTATTATGTTTTATGTTACTTGAATACGTGGGGCCACAACAACTGTGGAGTACGTATTAACGCACGTTATTAATCAAGACAATTAAATAAGATTCCAAGTTTATGTTAAGTCAAGTTTCAGATCAAGTGCATGATAAGTCAAGTTTCAGATCAAGTTCATGTTATATTATGCTCACGTACATGTTATGTTCATGTTCATGTTATGTTCCAAGTTCACGTTCATATTATGTTATGTTCACGTTTATGATATGTTCAAGCTCACGTTCATGTTATGTTATGTTCATGTCCATGTTATGTTTCACGTTCATGTTATGTTGATTGTTCATGTTATGTTTTAAGCTTAAGTTCATGCCATGTTAAGTCAAGTTTAGTTCACGTTTAAGTTCTGGTTATGTCATGCTATATGTCAAGTTATGCTATGCTTATGTATGACTATAATTATGCATTTATGCTTTTACTGCCATGCATGCATTTTAACCTGTGTGTGAGTTTTATGTTAACTTACTGAGATTTGTAATCAAATCTCACTGTGGTAGTCCCAACTACCATTCCCCCCGAATGGTAGATCTTGTTACAGGACCCAAAGGAGAATTGGAATCTGACCAACTGAATACGGTCGACTAGGCCACGGTGCGATGTTGATGATGGTATAGTATTTAACTTAGGTTAATACTTGTACTTTTGGAGTTGTATCTCAAGTATTCTTTTGATCACAACCATTTTAGACTAGTGTGGTGATCACGGCTTTTTAGTATGCCTTTATGTATGAAATATGTTTCAAGTATTTGGGATATTTTTAGTTTGGTGCATAGTATTGCTAAAGAAAAAAAAAATTATCCGCTGCGAATATTGCATAATGCTAGATGCATGTTAGGAACATTGCATCTTATATGTCATGAACGAGGGCAGGTAACCTTGTGTTGCATGTCTCGACGCTTCAAATGTCCGTTCAATCCCAAGCGGAATTTGGGGGCGTCACACTTCATCTTCAATGAGAGGGTCAACTACGCGTCGAAAGGGAACTACTATTTCTCTGGAAAATTTAGAACAAATAGATCGTTTTCTTGCTGATTCAAATTAATTCTCTATGTTCCTGAATGTAACGGTGGATGGCAAAATTGTGTGGCTAAGAAACAAGAGTTGCTATTGTTATGTGAAATCGCCTACCATACAACTTTGCAGTTGTTTTATCTAACAGATCGATAATGCTGAAAGTTCTAATTTTGACGATACCAAAGTTTTGGAGACATTTTTGGAATTTGAAGCTGCCGAATAAAGTGAAAAATTTTGGGTGGATGGCATGAACAAATAGTAAGTGTACAAAACGTAGTTTAGTTTTAAGGGAGATTTTTTCGTCAGGATTGTGTACGTGAGCACTCTAAATTGTTTAAAGAAGATGGTCATCATGCTCTTTGTGGTTGTTCGGTGCTTCAAGAAATTTGGGTTTTTCGATGTCCACATATTTTGTCTTATTTGGGGCAAGCTGGGAGATTTAGGAGCTCATTTGGATGGTAAAAGCATCTGAGTGCACTTCATTTTTAAACTCCATTCAACATCCAAACACATAACTGACTCAAAATTAAGTTCATTTCAACTTTAACCTCCGTGGGACTCATAACTGACAAAAGGCAAACAAAAATAACTTCCTCTCGCATTTCAGTGTTTCTCAATTCTCACTGGAAAAAAGGCAAAAGTAACTTTATGCCTATGAGGGACCCGCAATTGACAAAAGGAAAATTGGAAATAAGCATATTTCGCTCGAGCGGTTATTAAAAGCCTTAAGTGGCGAATTCAAGCAACAGCTCAATTTCCTGGGTGTAGGGGGGTGTAAAAAAAAACTTGTGAACTGGTAAACTGGATTGGACCGGACCGGATCAAATCGGTAGGTATGGTCCAGTACCGATTTTATTATTCTTAAAACCGGTTAAAATTAGTCCCGTTTGGATTTTTCTTTTTCTAAAACCGGACCAAACCGGTTCATATATTTTTTAAAATTTTTTATATTGTATATAATATATAATTATATAGAAAATAAGTTTGTATTATATGATAAATTACTGATTAATATAATATTAAATTTTAAAATCTT
The DNA here is from genome assembly GCA_011037825.1 of Carya cathayensis. Classification (NCBI taxonomy): domain Eukaryota; kingdom Viridiplantae; phylum Streptophyta; class Magnoliopsida; order Fagales; family Juglandaceae; genus Carya; species Carya cathayensis. The sequence goes on along the minus strand of QGSO01000460.1, from coordinate 290,993 downwards.
ATATCACTATAGTTTATTGTATTGATAGTTATACTAATATTATATAGTACATATTAATAGCTATACTAATACTATATCACTATATATTATAATATATTACTATAGTCTATAATACAATTATAATATATATTATAATACACTATAATATATTACCACTATATTATTATATACTATATAATGTATATAGCATAGTATATTAAAACCAGAAACCGGTAAAATCGGAGTACCGGTTTAAAAGGGTAACTAGTGCGTTATTGGTTTTCAAAAATTCAAAACCGATGCATACCAATTCGGTACTAAATTTGGTCTAAAACCAAACCGAACCTGACCGATTACACCACTAATTAAATAGTATTTTTTCCTCTTGTATTACATGCTTTTTTTTACTACTAATTAAATAATATAATAATATACATTTGAAGTAAGATAATTTTGTTTTTATAGCGCTCAAAATATTTTGTTGTAATTTTTTTACATGCATTGAGAGAATTTATATTTGATTTATGTTATTTATTAGTAAATGATTTAATAAATTAATTTTTCAATTATTACAATAACTTTCCCTTAATTGGTGGGTCTCATACATTTTTAACTTCTCATAAATAGTACTAAACTCATTTTAACATCTAATCATATCTAACTCATTTTAGATAGGCCCCACAGAACTCACTCCACTATCACAACTAACTACTATTCATTAAAAATTCAGCTCTACTCAATATCCAAACGCAGTCTTATAGATTTGGTGTGGGCATCAATGAAGTTTGATTTCAAGTTAATTCATATTTTGCTTCCTCTTTCATGGTGTATTTGGAAATATAGGAACCTTAAATTGTTTCAGATTTTTTATTGTATTATTTTAGAGATAGTTGATAACTGTCTTGCGAATGTTGAGAGTTATATTTATGTTAAGAGTCAGCATGTGGTGGTGTGTAAAAACTTTCTGTTCTCTTGGAAAGCGCCTCCTCAAGGTACAGTGTAGTTTAATTTTGATGGTGCATTCTCTTCATTCTTCTGAGTCAACTGGTGTTGGAGTTATTTTAAAAGATTCTCAAGGAACCGTTCTAATGGCCTCCAGTCGAAAGGAACATGGAGTGTTTGAACTACAAGAAAAATGGCTTTAGTAGCACTAAAGGGTCGACAATTGATTATGCATCTGGATGTGACTAATTTGATTCTAGAAAGGGATTCCTTAACTATTATTGAAGCAATTTGTTCTGAAGAACCCAATTTATTTAGGCATGAGTAGGTGGTTGAAGAAACTCAATGTCTTCTTCTTTGGTTTGTTATGTATGATGTACTCCGTGTTGATTGCCAAGGGAATAAAGCTACTCATTTACTTGCAAGACATACTTATTTTGCGAAAGATACTATAAAATAGTGGCATTATTGTCTAGAATTTATTCATTCTAGAGTTCTTTTAGATTCTGCCTTTTAATTATTCTGCTATACGTTTGTGTAATTGTCATCATTAGTAATGAGTTCTACCTCTTTAAAAAGTAATGTTACTTATCATCTCTTTTACCATTAGCATCTCATCATTCCATGATGTAGTATTAGATGATTAGAGACTATTTATTATATTTCACTTGTAACTCTGAGAGAGAGAAAAGAAGAAACAAGCAATTAGGGGAGAGAGATGAGTGGATTTGAAACTGAGAGAAGAGAGAAGAGAGAAGTGATAAAGAGAAGTAAAGGACGGGAAATAGGGTAAAAAGTTTATTTCTGAAACTAAGAAAGAGGAGGGAAAAATGTGAGAAAGGGGTTTGCCCTTTGAACTATGATGTGGCTCAAAGACCAAGTTTGCCACGTACGCCCCTACAGGTGTGTGGTGTGCTGTGAGGAAACCCGCTTCCAAATAGAATTTTCCTTAATAAAAGAATCTACTTTGTTTAATTGAAAAAAATCTATTTATCATTATCCTCTTAACATTTCTTGATTTAGCATTAAAATATAAGTCTACAACTTAAACATAATAAATAGATTCTAATAATTTAATACCACATTATGAAATGATAAGATGATGATAGTATAAATGAGATGATGAATAGCGTTACTCGTTAATTTTGACATAGAAGGTTCTACTTCAATTCTGTTTTATTTGTAAACATTATTTCCCCAATAACTTATAAATTCATACTATTCTTTGAATTTTCAAGATGAAATAGCAAGGAGATAAGCTTTTGCAACTTTTCCAGGTTAAAGACGACTGACTGATAACATATTACGACTGAGTTGTTTTGAAAATGCATGTTAATGAGTTAATACTTAATAAACCAGCTTGGAGTACCATCCAGGTCCACTTCTAGCGAAGGAGAGAAGTGGAATCTTCAAAGAATTTATACAATTCTTTGAGTTTTCAAGATGAACAACAAAGGAGAGAAGTTTCTACAACTTTTCCTTGTTAAGGACGAGTAAACGAGAAATATTACGACTGAATTGTTTTGATAATACATGTCAATGAGTTAATAGACCGTTGGAGTGCCATGCAGTGCCTGTGGTCCCCTTCTTGAGAAAATTCTTGAATCCTGAATGCCCCAAAATGCACGCATGCTTACATGGATAAATGTTTTTCTCTTTCTCATTTTTATTTTTAGAGTAAATGCAGTTTGAAGGCAAGTATTGATATAAAATTTGCCATGCGGTGTCTAAACTATTAGAATTGAAATATTCCACATTTTTAATTTTTTCTCATCCTAATTATAACATTGTCCACGTTATGTTATTTAAAAAAAGGGTGGCATTACAGTTACCCAGAAATATATCTACTGAGGGATGCTCTCGACAAGGCAAACTACCTCTTTTTATCATTTTCCTTTTGTGAGAGTATCATTTTCCTTTTGTCTTTCTTTCTTTTTTTTTTCTTTCTTTCTTTTACGATAAAATGAAGAACCCTTTGTTAAAAAATAGTGCACATGTAAAATTAACGCCCGGTTACAAGGCACGGTAAAAATTAACCCTTTTTTATTTATTTTCCTTTTCATCTCATTTTTGCCATCTAGCAGTTTTTTCTATCCAAACATATTAAATATTATCTCAAAATTTTAAAAATATTTACTTAAATAAATAGTACTGAACAATAAAAACTAACAGTAAATAGTGCATGAACCATACAAAACTAACATAAACAGTAAATAAACAATGAGTGAACAGTATATTAATGGTATAAAACTGACATTAACAATGCGTAAAGAGTATACAATTCGGCTAAAAATTAGAATAGTGGGATCCACACTATTTTCAAATCTCAAAAATTAAAAATTATTTCTTCTCATCTCATTGTCCATACATATTTTTTTTACAAACTATTTTATCTCATTTTAACTAAAAACTTTTATTACTATTTAAAATATATTATTTAATCTCATTTGAATTATATATCCAAACAAGACCTAAATGCAAGTATATTATCATCACAACTACCCGGACCATTCATATCCATACACCCAATTATTACTTTTTTTGATCAGCACATGATTTATGTTCGCACATTACTTGGTAGACTTCTTCCAAACAATTCTTTGAGTTTTCAAGGTGAAAAGCAAAGGAAAGAAGTTTCTACGACTTTTCTAGGTCAAAGACGAGTGAACGATAAATATTACGACTGAGTTGTTTTGAAAATGCACGTTAATGAGTTAATAGACCTTTGGAGTACCATGCACTGCCCCAAAATGCACGCATGCTGACATGGATGAATTTTTTTTTCCCTTTCTCTTTCTCTCTCTCTCTTTCTTTTCTAATTTTTTTTTTTAAGGAAATGCACTTTGAAGGCCAACATTGATATAAAAATTTCCATGTGGTGTCTAAACTATCAGAATTGAGATATTCCACATTTTCAAGTTTTTCTCATCTTAATTATAACATTGTCAAAGGTGACACTATAGCCATCCAGAATTTCCACTGAGGGATTCTCCCGACAAGCCAAACTATCTTTTTTTATGTATTTTTTTATATTCTGAATCTTTTTTAAAATAATTATAATATCAATAAAATAAAACCAACTTAATCATTAAATAATAAAAAAAACACTATCAAGAGATAAGGATGTACAGAAACTAATGCCATCGGTCGCCACCGACGGGAACCGACCGGCCGTGTTAGGAACCGGCCGATGAACTGGTCAGCATACGGTAGAATTTCTTCAAAATCGACCTACATCGGTTCGGCAACGGTTTGACCCTGGTTCAAACCGTTGAACCAGCTGACATAATAAGTTAGATATTTTTTTATTTATACCTTACTTAAACGATGTCATTTCACTTAAATAAGTGAAACGGCGTTATTTAAGATCTAAGTTTAAAAAAAAAAACTAAATGAAACGGCGCCGTTTAGCTTAAGCCAATCGGTGTCGTTTCATTCTAGGGTTTAAAGTCTCCCGACCCTTCTTCTTCCTCGATTCTTCTTCTCTCATTTTCATCAGACGCCGCCCCCCTCCTCTCTCTCTCTCTCACACACACACAGAGCGCACACAGCCATGGCGGGGCCTCTCTCTCTCACTCTCAAATTGCACCTCTCGACGTCGTCTCTTACCCAATCGACAGTCACTGCGACATCATCGCCTAAAAATAGCCTCCATCGCCGCCAAAGACGTTGACAAACCTGCAAGAGTGACGCCAAGACCGATGTAGACGGTTTTCTCCCCTTTAAACGGTCAGTTTCAGTCGAGATTTATCCACTTTTGAAGCTATCGGTGGACCAAAACCGAAACCAAAACCGAATGATCGGTTTTCACCCCTATCAAGAGAAATGCTTGGGATGACCCAATAATGGCAAGAGTACAACTACTAATAACCAAAATAGTCTATTCCAACATTTCCATCAATCGCATCAATATACTACTTTCAAGGAAGTGAAATGCTTGTATGCCCTCTCCATTTGCCCCCTCAACTGTTGGTCAATCAATTTTTTATTTTTTTTACTTAGTGATTTAAGTGTATTGGTATTTTTTTTTTTTAAAAAAAGTATTTAAATATATTAAAAAATGTAAAAAGAAAAATGAAAAAAAAAAAAAAAACAAAAGCAACGTGCGGTCAAACTGAGTAGCACCGCTCTTCAAGGAATTGGTTTTCATATCCAATTCTTATAGTTATGTACTTACTAATATTGCAATTTAATAATTTATGGAGTCCAATCTTCTACAAACATTTGATGCATTTCTCAGAAACTTTTGTTAAAAAACAGAGCAAGTTGTCAAAGAGGGGGCGTTGGAAACGTCTTGCCATGTCGCTAGTCAAATATGTGAAGACTATTAAAAATACTGAAACATTCAAATGAAATTTCCTAACATGGTATCCTGTCTGAGTTTGAGTTCTTTCCATGGTTGCAAGAAATACTGGACGTGAATACATTAGTTCCCTTGCAACCATGACGTCCAGTATTTCTTTCAATTGTTATTAATCCGTCTAAATAATCATCTCCTGAAAAATACACACTTGATCATACCATGGCTTTAGCATTGCCAAATCCTCTCCCCAGCTCGTTGCTGCTTCTTCTGTTGATGATGGCATGTTCTACCTCAGCTCAAACTCACAGAAACCAATCCTTAGGCTCATCCTTGACAGCTCAGGACAACGGTTCTTCCTGGGCATCGCCTTCCGGTCACTTTTCTTTCGGCTTCCAACGTATTGAAAATGGACGTTATCTACTAGCCATCTGGTTCAGCAAAATACCAGAAAAAACCATTGTCTGGTCAGCCAATGGAAAAAATCTAGCGCCAACAGGATCCAAAGTTGAGCTTACTACAGACGGCCAATTTGAGCTCAAGGACCCAGAAGGCAAAAAGATATGGGGAGCTGATCTAGCGCTTTCAGGTGTTGCCTATGCAGCCATGCTTGACAGCGGAAACTTGGTGCTGGCAACCCAGAATTCTGTGTATTTGTGGGAGAGTTTTAATCTTCCAACTGATACAATATTACCCACAAACACTATTGGTCTGCTCGGAAAACTTGTTGCACGTTACTCGGAAACGAATTACTTAAAGGGAAGATTCCAGTTCTCACTGCAATCGGATGGAAATTTTGTGCTTCAAACTAGAGATTTTCCATTGGACTCTGCTAATTCTGATTATTGGTCAACCGAAACTGGGGGCAGTGGTTTTCAGGTTGTCTTCAACCAGTCTGGTTCTATATACGTTGCAGCAGTAAACGGAAGCATACTTAGTATGATGTCATCGAATGCCGGATCTACCCAAGACTTTTATCAGAGAGCGATTCTTGAATATGATGGAGTTTTTAGGCATTATGTATACCCAAAACGCCCTAATATTTCGAGTTCCAGTAGTTGGCCTTTGGCTTGGACCCCTATGTCGAACTTCATACCTCCTATTATCTGCGACATACTGGAAGATACAGGCAGTGGAGCTTGTGGTTTCAACAGCTACTGCAAATTAGGAGATGATGAAAGACCTCGTTGCATATGCCCGAAAGGATACGCTTACATTGATCCAGTTGATGAAAGGAAAGGATGTAAAGCAAACTTTATCCAACAAAGTTGTAATGAATCATTGCCGGAAACGGATCTTTTTTACCTTCATACTATGCTAAATACAAATTGGCCCGGATCTGATTATGAACATTTTCAAGGCCAAACTGAGGATTGGTGCAAGAATGCTTGCTTGGGTGATTGTTTTTGCGCTGTTGCCATTTTCAGAAACGGAGAGTGTTCGAAGAAGAGATTTCCACTCTCGAATGGAAGGATGGACTTCAGACTTGGAGGAATGGCCCTGATCAAAATACGGAAAGATGATTCAACTTTCAAGCCTTCATATGCAGATTCTAGGAAGAAAGATCGTTCAACTCTGATCCGTATTGGATCGGTGCTCTTAAGCAGTTCGGTGTTTTTCAACCTACTCTTGCTGTTGGCGGCCTTTCTGGCTGTCTTTCGCTTCGATTATTTTAAGCCAAAGGTCGTTCAAAGATACCCAGTGATGCCAGGCATGAACTTGCGAAGTTTCACCTATAAGGAACTAAAAAATGCCACAGATGAATTCAAGGAAGAGCTGGGGAATGGTGCTTTTGCAACAGTTTATAAAGGGGCCCTAGAATCTGATCGTGGTAAGCCTGTTGCAGTTAAAAAGTTGAACAATATTGTGGCACAAGGGGATCTGGAGTTCAAAGCAGAAGTGAGTGCTATTGGCAGAACAAATCACAAAAATTTGGTACAACTGCTTGGTTTCAGTAATGAGGGGCAGCACAGGCTTATTGTATATGAATTCATGAGCCGTGGTTCCCTAGCAAACTTCCTCTTTGGAGGATCACGGCCTAACTGGTACCTAAGAATACAAATTGCGTTAGGAACTGCAAGAGGGCTCTTGTACTTGCATGAAGAGTGCAGCACCCAGATCATACATTGCGATATCAAGCCACAGAACATCCTTTTGGATGACTCTTTGACACCAAGAATTTCTGACTTTGGATTGGCCAAGCTTTTGAAGACAGACCAGACTCGGACTATGACCGGAATCAGAGGAACCAAAGGGTATGTAGCCCCTGAATGGTTCAGAAACATGCCCGTTACAGTCAAGGTGGATGTTTACAGCTTTGGAATCTTGCTGCTAGAGATCATCTGCTGCCGAAAGAGTTTTGAAGCAAATGTACAGAATGAGGATCAGATGATACTTGCAGATTGGGTTTATGACTGCTATAGAGAGAGGAAACTGGATCTCTCATTGGGGAATGATGAGGAAGCAATGTCTGACATGAAGAGAGTGGAGAGATATGTGATGATTGCAATATGGTGCATTCAGGAGGATCCATCGCTAAGGCCAACAATGAAGAAAGTCATACAGATGATGGAAGGAGCTGTTGAAGTGCTAATTCCTCCAGATCCGTCCTCATTTATTAGTTCAATCTAGATTCAATTCAAACAAAAATTACTTTCCCAGTTGTTCAATTATCTATGCATATTTTGTTGTCAATACTATCAGTGTGGCAAGTTGAATAATAACAAGAAACGGTGTACTCTGTATGATAGTTGTATGCACTAGGAAAAAAGATGTACTATATAAAATTTTTCTCAGTTAATAATATTAGCGTAGTAATATGTTCATCATAAAGCACAGAATGATCAGAGAAGAGTAGATATACCAAAGGAGTGTTAACCCTTTTTCTAGAATAAGTAGAGAAGGGTTGGTTCCTGTTTTAGTTCCTGTTTTGGGATATGTTGATTTGAGGATTAAACCAAATCATGTGACTGCCGCTGAACTCTTCCCTGCATGGGAACAAGCATTAATTGAATACAAAAGTGCCCTCTCCTCTTAACATGGACATATGTTCAAAAGTTTAGCTGTAGAAAGTCAGCTGGGTTTTCTCATTGGGGGCAGGATAACTCTTTCTGAAACCCAGGGGATCTTTCACAAAGTTCTTGATCTTATAAATCATTCAAAGTGTAGAAGGACACTGGATGCTTCAATGCTCATATCTCGTGTGATGCAAATTCTTCTTGGTAGAATATCTGACATGATTTCATTGTCTATTGACATGATCCTGTGTTGCTCATTTGTTTGATCTTTCAACACAAATGATTCAGATTCTCCATCTTTTTGACTTCTAGCATATATTGATGCCTTCTTCTTTCGTTGTCTTTTGTCCAATTTTTCAAGGAATCTTGAATCTTAGGTTTTCTGGTCCTTTGGGCCATTGTTTTAGGCTCACCCTATATTAAACTCTAGAGTTTCTAGCAGTAGGTTTGAAGTCGCTTCCTTCTTCTGCATTGTGTTTTGTTCAGACCATTTCACATCTAGACAGTAACACCAGAGATTGTGGGGAGACCTAAAAGGGCACCCAAAGGTCCAAGCATCTTGTGTTGTCTCTATATACATGACATTGTCTCGTTCATCCATTTTGTCTAACTTTCTTTATTTTTTATTTCTACTTTTAGGATAAAATGGAGAACCCTTTGTTCATAAACAGTGCACATGTAAAAATTAAATGCAAGTATATTGTCAATGCAACTACTTGGACCATTCATATCCATACACCCAATTATTATTTTTTTCGGCACATTTAATTTTCACACATTCCTTGCTAGACTTCTTCCCTGTTTGTTTAACAAAATCTAAATTATCTCATCTCAACTCATCATTACAACTTTTTTAAATTCTCATACAAGATATAATAAATAGTTCAATTTTTTCAAATTCTAAAACAAAAATTATATTATAACAATATTTTATTCATTACTATTTAAAACATCTCATCTCATCTTATCTGAATTGTATAACCAAACGGTTTTGTGCCTTCGGATCTTAATTATTTAGTTAGGATGGTTTGTGTGCGTTACTCAATGTGGTGGTATCTCTATCTCAAAGTCATGATGTTTTGAGCCTTTAGATCACCAAACAAAGATTAATTATGGTACATGCATGCATCTGAGGAACTGAGGTGGGTCTCCGGTAGCTGGGCAAAAGAGTTTTTTCCCTGAAAATTAAACAAGATCTCAATTCTTAGGTGTCACTCCCGACCAATCTCAAACCAATCATGTATAGCTACACATTAATATTGAAAATCGTAAGGAATAGGTTCTGTTAAGAATGATGAAATGCATAGATCACAAGTTCTAGATTTGTATCATACTTTATACTTAGAACAAGACAATCACCCCGTTGTAATACCCTACATCCCAGAAGGATTAGAGAGAGAGAGAGTTTGGTATATGCTAAAACCCTAAAACACTTCAAAGAGGCATATAATTTATGAACTAATCGGTTAGGAACCATATACTCATCAAATTCTTAAGAAATAAAAAATTAAAAAACATAAAAAGACTTGAAAAGAATATAAATGCTTTAGTAATGAAAGAATTTCATAAAAGAAAACTCAAAAATTGCCATGACTTGATATTCAAATTGTAAAATTATTTTTGTTGTAAAATAGATATAATATATTAGATGAAGTCACCACTAACTGTGAATTTTTTTTTATAAAATATTTTTGTGATGCTTCTAAAAAAAATGTCTAATTCCAGTAGATTCAAAAGCAACATTTATGTTCAACTTTCAACCAAAAATTCACATAATTCAAGTTATAATTGCTGTCCTTTGCTTGCCTAAAGCAGTTTCAAAATTCCTGTCCTTGGGTTTCAGTTCTGGAGACAAATGGCATCCACTTTTTAGTTTTTTTTTTTTAACTTTGAACACAGTTTAACAATTGAATTCTTGGAGGGCATAGCTCACCTTGGAGCCTCGTTTTACTAAAATGCCCTTCGGTTTTCAATTTTCTTAGCAACATATCTCAGTTTACACTACGAGTAACACAGGCTACAGAGCCAAGCAACAAATATCTCTAATCTCTTCATCTCCGTCTCTCTTCCTTCCTCCGTCTCATTTATCCAATTTTTTTAGGGGGGCCAACGTGCCGTTCCTCATATGTTTATCCCTAATCTAATTCGAATCACAGTTTCTTGATCTGGGAATCCCATATTTCAACCTCAGATCATAGTTTTTCAGTTCAAAATCCTTACTTTTCTCAGTTTTCTCCGTGGAAATCCGTTGGAAGATGAAAACCCATCTGTGTTTTGCTCTCTTTTAAGCTTATATGGGTGCTTTAACAGATTCAAACTAATTGTTTTAATGTTGAAGATGCGAATAATCTGTTTTTCACATCTGGTTAGTATCATTTTCTCTCTCTATCTATTGATTTTTTTATTGTTCAATATATTGCTTTTATTCTGGGTACTTCTGGGCTATGAAAGTTGAAACTCGTTGAATTATGTTTGAATTGTTTGAGTTCTATCAAGTTCATGCTTTGTTTTAGATCTTAATTTTCTATTTTTGGAGATTGTGCTTTTTATAAAAGCATATTTTCTGGTGCTTTGATCTTCAAGATTTGATAATCTCATGAGTTCATTTTACCCTTTACGTTGATTGAGGTTTATGTGGACGTTACTTTCTAAAGATTTTAGGTTCACAATTTCTATGTCGCTGCGCTTTGATGTATTGAGAGTAAACCGATACAAATTTTTTAGTTAGTTGCTGAAGCAGAAGTTTGGTTAGTTGTTCATCTTCTAATTGACTTTTGTAAACCAAATCTTCTGTAAGCTGTGGCTGGTTTGTTTGAAAATACAGATGAAAAACAAGTTAAAATTGATTATCAAATATTGAATTTTCAATTTTGTCCTAAGGTTTGCTTTCACCTTCAAGAGGGCTGTTATATGATAGGCTTTTGATGTTTGAATAAAAAAAAAAATGTATATTGAATTTTCAAGTTTTTGGACCGTAGAGAGAAAGTCCTCTTCTTGCAAGTACTAAGCTTGCTGTTTAGCTTAGCCAAGTAGCCAAGTTTATGTCTTTGGCGAGCACAAAAGCAACAGCAAACAATGATTTACACATTGATTGTTAATGTTTTTTCCCCTATAACCAAATGGAGATTAAAGGAGTTTTTTTTGGTCAGATATTTATCTTTAGATTATTCATATGCAGTTTATAAGTTGTTTCAGTTTCCAGTGAGGCGATGCCTTTGCCTCTTGTGTGTCTATAGGATTCCTGTCATTTGCAGCCTCTGGCAAAGTAGACAAGGACAAGGCACCAAACGTTTTCTATGCAGATCTTTGTCCTTAGCTTTTGTATGAGATGAATACTTTTTTTTTATAAGTAGAGATGAATACTTCAAACTGTTCAACATGTAACTTTGACTTTTCTTATTTCTTTTTTTTTTTTTTCCAGATATGGGAAATGTGGACAGAAGGAAAATACTTAAAAGATTGCAGATCCGGCCTTTTAAATAGTGTTAAAAAGCAAGAATTTCGCTATAAGTGGACCTGTATGGTTCTCCAAGTTGGTCTATTAAGTATTAACTCATTAACATGCATTTTTAAAATAACTCAGTCGTAATATGTTATCAGTCAGCCCTCTTTGACCTGGAAAAGTTGCTGAAACTTCTCTTCTTTGCTTTTTCATCTTGAAAACTCAAAGAATTGTATGAATTTGAAAGTTTTTCTTTCTTACTTTTTTTTTTCTTTGGTTTAAAGCGTATGAATTTGTAAGTTATTAGAGAAATAATGTTTGCAAATAAATTAGAATTGAAGTAGAACCTTCTGTGCCAAACCACCTTACTAACCAAAGTTTTCTTTTTCTCTCTAAACAAATTCTGCATTCCGGTCTTGCTAAAAATTATATAATTATTTAGTAACTCATCTTACATCAATCAACATACTTAGTGACGCTAGTGCTTCATAAAAAAAAAAAAAAAAGATGGAAAATACTTTGACGATAAAGGGATTATACAAAAGAACTGATAGATTGATGTAGTTTGATATATTATGTTAAATTGTAAAATTATTTTTATTATAAAGTATATTTAACAGATTTCATAAAATCACATTATTTTGTAGGTTTATTTTGTATAATTTATTTATAAACTGTTGCAGTTCTAAAAAAAATATAGAATTTTTTTCTTAAGTTTTATTTTACATAATTGTTACTTGATTTTAACTATATATCCAAATGAGGCCTAAATGCAAGTATATTGTCACGCAACTACCCGGACCATTCATATCCATTCACCCATTTTTTTTTTTTTGTTTTTAGATTGGCACATTTATGTCCACACATTACTTGCTATATTTCTTCCAAACAATTCTTTTGAGTTTTCAACGTGAATAGCAAAGGAGAGAAGTTTGAAGTTTCTATGACTTTTCATGTCAAAGACGAGTGAACAAGAAATATTACGACTGAGTTGTTTTGAAAATGCAAAGTTAATGAGTTAAGAGATCTTTGGAGTACCACGCAGTGCTTGTAGAGTAATCCAGGTCTACTTCTTGCGAAAATTCTTGAATCTTGAATGCCAAAAATTGCATGCATGATTTTTTTTTTTTTTTTGAGAGGGAGGTGTTTTAAAAGGAAATGCAAAGGCCAACATTGTTATAAAATTTGCCGTGTGGTGTCTAAACTATTAGAATTGAGATATTTCACATTTTTATTTTTATTTTCATCTTAATTATAACATTGTCCTATTTAACAAAAGAATGGCATTATAATTACCCAGAATTCCTACCTAAGGATGCTCCGACAAGGCAAACTTCCTCTTTTTATTATTGGAAAATACTAGTCTTACCATTACTTCTACCGCTACATTCTATCGCTGTGTTTTTTTTAATTTTTTTATTATTATTTTTTTTTACTTAATGATTAAGTAAATGTTTTTTAATAATATTCTAATTTTTTTTATTTTTTTAAAAGTATTTAAATGTATTAAAAAAATACATATAAATAAATATAAAAAAATATAAAAACTTAAAACCAATAGCGAGAGCTCCCAGCGGTGACACACACCGCCCTTTATCATTTTCCTTTTGGAGATTCGTGAACTCTTAGCTGCTATAGCTAGTCAAAACTAGGAGCTCTTGCTTGGTTTTCGTCCAAAAATCTCTGAAAGTGTGTACATTATTGAGATGATGACGTCTTGGTCATCCTTAAGCAACGGTACGGGTGACCAAACTAATTAATGCCTGAAGAAAACCAGCTCTCTCGAAAAGGATATATATATATATGGATATATATATAGCTTGTTCATATTTTCACATCCATAAATGCAGATATGGACTCGTAATAATAATTCAAAAGCGAAAGTTCATTACATTCATGGACCATTCAAGTTGTGGGACACCTAAGAATAGCCATTGCATTCATCCTGCTGTGCTTAAGAGATGTTTGCTTGAATTGTAAAGTCTATAAACTCATGCACTCGATATGCATTTGGTCGACTTTCTAACTATGATCTTGCAGACAAGGAGCTAGCCAATTATCGTCTAGAAACTCTACTCTTCTCAACCTCCGGTTCACTAGCACACACCATACACCCACGTGACAAACCCGGTTTTCTCCCTTCCACCGGTTCTTCCCTCAAAACCCATCACTGATTCACTTCCCTTCGACTCGATCCTCTCCCTCGCCCAACCAAATCCTTCTACCTCAACCCTTATTCTTCTCTCCCACCCAGCGCCTCTCTCCCTCAACCCATCTCTTCTCCCTCGCCAGCGCGTCTCTCCCTCCGCCCATCTCTTCTCCCTCGCCCAGCCAACGACCAGCCTTCTCCCTCAACCCATCTCGTCCAGCCATCTTACTCTTCCCAATCCATCACCCATTACCCATCACCCCAACGCCATTTACAAATATATTTTCTGACCCACAAAAAAATTCTAAAGTTTGACGTTTAATCTCTCCTTTCTCATAGTCGATTATGGTTTTTTTTTTTTTTTTGAGATTGTATCATAGATTTTTTGTTGGAGATGTTTACTTTTACCTATTACTTGAACCCGTCAGGTCAGCGGTGTGAACTATAATGTTTTCTTATTGATGTTTTACCACGTTTGCTTATAAGTTTTTTTAATTAATGACGGGATATAAAGAATGCTCTTGCACAGAAAACTGGTTTGGATCCTGAAGACTGAAGACTGTTGTTAAGGGGAAAAGAGAAAGCGGACGAGGAGCATCTACACATGGCAAGTGTGAAGGATAGGTCGAAGCTTTTTCTTTTGGAGGACTCCGCTAGCAAAGAGAGGAAGGAAATAGGAAAACGCAATGAGATAGAAAAAGCATCTGGAGCAGTTGTAGAAGTCAGAGCAGAGGTTGATCAGCTCTAAGAAAGGTGTGTTTCTGGAAATTGATTTCAAATGGAAACGAAACGCAACACAGTTTAACATTCCAAAAAAAAAAAAGCCACGTGGGCTGGTGGTGTGCGGAAGTTGCGTAAATAGCGGGAAGTTACGTAGAAGAACTCATCTTGTGCAAGTGCTTGCTGTCAAATTACTTGCTTTACTCTGGTTTTGTCTTGTTCCACTTTTAGTTTTGTGGTTTATATGACTTGACTTTATCTTTGATTTTCATCTCTAATGACATCAATTGATGTAATGCAGATCAAATTACTTATTATGCTTACAACTTAAATTTCAGGGGAGACTGTAATAAAGAACTTGATGTATTGATTTTAGAGTAGTACTGTTACATACGGTTATTTTTGTATATTCTTCATATACTCTATTGATATAATTGGTTATGTGAATTTTTTTTCTTAATATATAGTCAACCACATTAGGATATATACAAAAAAAATATATAAAAGTAACTGTAGATTTAATTTTTATTAGTATTAAGACCCAGTCAATTTGGATATTAGGAGTATGAGGTACTTTTGATGGGTTTGTGAGGTCATGTTATCACCAATCACATTTGGATAATAACACATGATCTACAACTCTATATTAGGAGGAGAAGGAACTTTTGATGGGTTTGTCAAATCTCTTACAACTCATTTCACATCTAATTAATATAAATGTGAAAACTACTCTCATTAACCCTAAATTTCAATTTTACAAAACTACTCTCATTTAATATAGAGTTGTAAAAGATCAAGAATTGTAACTCGTTAGATTTATCTCTTATTACTCATAAACAGTAGCCCTTATATCAGAAATAACAGGGCAACACATATCCATGCCCCGTAGCATATGGTTGTTAAAAAACACAAAAAGGACAATATCAAGCCGTTAAAAACCTCCTTGATTTGGATGTCCACGGAAATTATATGCATGGAAGCTAAGGTCTCTATGGAAAGTGAAAATATTTCATCTCATCTTATTTCATCTTATCATTACAATTTTTTTAAATTTCCGCATAAAATATAATAAACAACTCAATTTTTTCAAATTCTAAAAAAATAAAAATATTAAAAAAATAATATTTTATTCAACTTTCAATTTTTATCTCAACTCACTATTCAAATTACACCTAAATCTTACGCTTATCTCTATAGATCCCAACTATTTTGAAAGGGAATATCTCTTCTAAGTGGAATCTTCAAAGAATTTTTACAATTCTTTTGAGTTTTCAAGATGAAAAGTAAATGAGAGAAGTTTCTGCGACTTTTCCTAGTCAAAGGCGAGTGAGCGCGAAATATTACAGCTGAGTTGTTTTGATAATACACGTTAATGAGTTAATAGATCTTTGGAGTACCATGCAGTGCTTGTGGTCCACTTCTTGATAAAATTCTTCAATCTTGAATGCCCCAAAATGCACGCATGCTTACATGGATTAATGTTTTTCTCTTTCTCATTTTCGTCTTTAAAGGAAATGGACTATGAAGGCAAGCATTGATATAAAATTTGCCATGTGGTGTCTAAACTATTAGAATTGAGATATTTTACATTTTTTATTTGTTCTCATCCTAATTATAACACGTTATGTTATTTCAAAAAAGGGGTGCCATTACAGTCATTGAGAATTTCTATTGAAAGATGCTCCCGACATGGCAAAGTTTCTCTTTTTATCATTTTCTTTTTGTGAGAGTACCATTTTCCTTTTGTCCATCTTTCTTTATTTTTCTTTCTTTATTTTAGGATAAAATGGAGAACCCTTTGTTCAAAAACAGTGCACATGTAAAATTAACGCCCGGTTTCAATGCATGGTACTTTATATTTCATCTTTTTCACGCTACATGCACGGTAAGAAAATGAACCCTTTTTTGTTTATTTTCCTTTTCATCTCATCTGTGCCGTGCAGCAGTTTTTTCTATCCCAACATATTATATTTTATCTCAAAATTTTAAAAATATTTACCTAAATAAATAGTAATGAATAGAAAAAACTGACAGTAAATAATGTATGAATAGTAAATAAACAATAAGTGAACAGTGGGTGAATAGCATAAAAGTGCGTGAATAGTATACGATTTGACTAAAAATTAAAATAGTAGGATCCACATTATTTTCAAATCTCAAAAATATTTAAAAACTATCTCATCTTATTATTTAAACGCATATTGTTTTTACGAACTATTTCATTTTATCTCATCTTATTATTTAAACACATATTATTTTTACGAATTATTTCATCTCATCTTAATTAAAAAATTTTATAACTATTAAAAATATATTATCTCATATCATTTCAATTATATATATTCAAACGAGGCCTTGCTAAGTATATTGTCATCGCAACTACATGGAACATTCATATCCATACACCCATGTTATTATTTTATTCAATCGGCACATTTATGTTCACACATTACTAATGCTAAGTATATTGTCATCGCAACTACATGGACCATTCATATCCATACACCCATGTTATTATTTTATTCAATCGGCACATTTATGTTCACACATTACTTGCTAGACTTCTTCCAAACAATTCTTTGAGTTTTGAAAATGCACGTAATTGAGTTGACTTTTGGAGTACCATGCAGTGGCTGTGGTCCACTTGTTGCGTAAATTCTTGAATCTTGAATGCCCCAAAATGCACGCATGCTTACGTGGATTAATGTTTTTCTCTTTCTCATTTTCGTCTTTAAAGGAAATGCACTATGAAGGCCAGCATTGATATAAAATTTGCCATGTGGTGTCTAAACTTTTAGAATTGAGATATTTAATATTTTTAATTTTTTTTCATCTTAATTATAACATTGTTCACGTTATGTTATTTTTAAAAAAGGGTATCATTACAGTCACTGAAAATTCTTATCAATGGATGCTCCCGACAAGGCAAACTTCCTCTTTTTATGTATTTTTTATATTCTTAAGAATTTAAAAATAATTCACAATATTATTAATAATAAAAAGGCCCACTTAATTATTGAGTTAAAAATGTTTGAGAACTCATTATCAGAGTCTCAATATTTTTCTAAAAAGCAAAAATGATAGTGGGAATGTGTAATATTTTAATTACCAAGAGACCACTAAAATGTACCTATTCGATCGACCCAACGTTTCTAATAATCGCATCAATATACTACTTTTAAGAAAATGGTTTTCATATACCATTCTTATGGTTATGCTCTTACTAATATTGCAATTTAATAATTTATGGAGTCCAATCTTGTACAAACATCATGTGATATCTATCTCTTCACACCACAATTTTGAAAAATAAAAAATAAAAAGATTTTATAAAAATAAAATTCAAAAATTTATGTAAATATATGCAATACCTTAAATTTATTTTATAATTTGAAATAATATTATAACAAATTACTATCAATTTATAATAATTCATTTTCGAGCATATATATACCTTTCTTGTCTTGCCATGCCGCTAGTCAAATCTTTGAACAGACTCTTAAAAATATTGGAACATTCAAACGAAATTTCCCGACATGGTATCCTCTTTGAGTTTGAGATCTTTCTATGGTTCGAACTTGGAAGGGAATTAACGAATTGTCCAGTATATATATCTTTCAATTGTTATTAATCCGTCTAACTAATCATCTCCTCAAAAATACACACTTGATCATACCATGGCATTTGCGTTGCCAAATCCTCTCCCCAGCTCGTTGCTTCTTCTTCTGTTGATGATGGCATGTTCAACCTCAGCTCAAACTTACAGAAACCAATCCTTGGGCTCATCCTTGACAGCGCAGGACGGCGGTTCTTCCTGGGCATCGCCTTCTGGAGACTTTTCTTTTGGCTTCCAACGGATTGGAAATGGAGGTTATCTACTAGCCATCTGGTTCAGCCAAATACCAAAACTAACCATTGTCTGGTCAGCCAATGGAAATAATCTAGCGCCAAGAGGATCCAAAGTTGAGCTTACTACAGACGGCCAATTTGAGCTCAAGGACCCAGAAGGCAAAAAGATATGGGGAGCTGATGTAGCGCTTTCAGGTGTTGCCTATGCAGCCAAGCTTGACAGCGGAAACTTGGTGCTGGCAACCCAGAATTCTGAGTATTTGTGGGAGAGTTTTAAATTTCCAACTGATACAATATTACCCACAAACAGTATTGATCTGGGTGGAAAACTTGTTGCACGTTACTCGGAAACGAATTACTCAAAAGGAAGATTCCAGTTCTCACTGCAATCGGATGGAAGTTTTGTGCTTCAAACTATAGATTTTCCATTGGACTCTGCTAATTCTGTTTATTGGTCAAGCGAAACTGGGCAGAGTGGTTTTCAGGTTGTATTCAACCAGTCTGGTTCTATATACGTTGCAGCAAAAGACGGAAGCATACTTAAGACGATATCACCGAATGCCAAATCTACGCAAGACTTTTATCAGAGAGCGATTCTTGAATATGATGGAGTTTTTAGGCATTATGCATACCCAAAACGCCTTAATATTTCGTCCAAGAGTAATCCTCCGGATTGGACCCCTTCGTCGAACTTCATCCCTATAAATATCTGCAGAGCCCTAACGGAAGATACAGGCGGTGGAGCTTGTGGTTTCAACAGCTACTGCAAATTAGGAGATGATCAAAGACCTCGTTGCATATGCCCCGAAGGATACGCTTACATTGATCCAGATGATGAAACGAAAGGATGTAAAGCAAACTTTATCCAACAAAGTTGTAATGAATCATTGCCGGAAAAGGATCATTTTTACATTCATCCTATGCTAAATATAAATTTTCCCCGAGCTGATTATGAACATTTTCAAGGCCAAACTGAGGGATTGGTGCGGGAATGCTTGCTTGGGTGATTGTTTTTGCGCCCTTGCCATTTATGGAAGCAACGGAGTGTGCTGGAAGAAGAAATTTCCACTCTCGAATGGAAGGCTGGACCCCAGAGAGGGAGCGAAGGCCCTGATCAAAATAAGGAAAGATGATTCAACTTTCAAGCCTTCAGATGCAGATTCTAAGAAGAAAGATTGTTCAACTCTGATCCTTGTTGGATCGGTGCTCTTAAGCAGCTCGGTATTTTTCAACCTACTCTTTCTGTTGGCGGTCTTTCTGGCTATCTTTCGCTTCGATTATTTTAAGCCAAAGGTCGTTCAAAGATACCCAGTGATGCCAGGCATGAACTTGCGAAGTTTCACCTATGAGGAACTAAAAAAAGCTACAAATGGATTCAAGGAAGAGCTGGGGCATGGTGCTTTTGCAACAGTTTATAAAGGGGCCCTAGAATCTGATCGTGGCAAGCCTGTTGCAGTTAAAAAGTTGAACAATATTGTGACACAAGGCGATCAGGAGTTCAAAGCAGAAGTGAGTGCTATTGGCAGAACAAATCATAAAAATTTGGCACAACTGCTTGGTTTCAGTAATGAGGGGCAGCACAGGCTTATTGTATATGAATTCATGAGCCGTGGTTCGCTAGCAAACTTCCTCTTTGGAGGATCACGGCCTAACTGGTACCAAAGAATACAAATTGCATTAGGAACTGCAAGAGGGCTCTTGTACTTGCATGAAGAGTGCAGCACCCAGATCATACATTGCGATATCAAGCCACAGAACATCCTTTTGGATGACTCTTTGACACCAAGAATTTCTGACTTTGGATTAGCCAAGCTTTTGAAGACAGACCAGACTCGGACTATGACCGGAATCAGAGGAACCAAAGGGTATGTAGCCCCTGAGTGGTTCAGAAACATGCCCGTTACAGTCAAGGTGGATGTTTACAGCTTTGGAATCTTGCTGCTAGAGATCATCTGCTACCGGAAGAGTTTTGAAGCAGATGTACAGAATGAGGATCAGATGATACTTGCAGATTGGGTGTATGACTGCTATAAAGAGAGGAAACTGGATCTCTCATTGGGGAATGATGAGGAAGCAATGTCTGACATGAAGAGAGTGGAGAGATATGTGATGATTGCAATATGGTGCATTCAGGAGGATCCATCGCTAAGGCCAACAATGAAGAAAGTCATACAGATGATGGAAGGAACTGTTGAAGTGCCAGTTCCTCCAGATCCATCCTTATTTATTCGTTCAATCTAGATTTAATTCAAACATAAATTACTTTCCCAGTTGTTCAATTCTCTATGCATATTTTGTTGTCAATACTGTCAGTGTGGCAAGTTGAATAATATCAAGAAACGGGCCGGGTACTCTGTATGATAGCTGTATGCAATAGGAAAAAAGAAGTGCTATATAAAATTTTTCTCAGTTAATAATATTAGCGTAGTAATATGTTCATCATAAAACACAGAATGATCAAAGCAGAGTGGAGATACCAAAGGAGTATTTACCCTTTTTCTAGAATAACTAGAGAAGGGTTGGTTCCTGTTTTAGTTCCTGTTTTGGGATATGTTGGTTTGGGGATTAAACCAAATCATGTGACAGCAGCTGAACTCTTCCCCGCATGGGAACGAGCATTAATTGAATACATGAGTGCCCTCTCCTTTTTGCTTTGATGTGTATGTTCTCTGAACAGTAGATTCCTCTTAACATGGACATATGTTCAAGAGTTTAGCCGTAGAAAGTCAGCTGGGTTTTCTCATTGGGGTAGGATAACTCTTTCTGAAACCCAGGGGATCTTTCACAAAGTTCTTGATCTTATAAATCATTCAGAGTGTAGAAGGACACTGGATGCTTCAATGCTCATATCTCATGTGATGCAAATTCTTGTTGGTAGAATATCTGACATGGATGATTTCAATATCTATTGACATCCCCGAAGGATTAGAGAGAGGGAGAGAGTTTGGTATATGCTAAAACCCTAAAACACTTCAAAGAGGCGTATAATTTATAAACTAATCGGTTAGTAGCCATATACTCATCAAATTCTTAGTCACTTATTTCAATATTTATCTCCTTTTTTGACCAAAAACTCACTTGTTCAACACAAAAGAAATTATTAAGAAATAAAAAATTAATTATAATTTTTTGAAGTCTAGTTAAAATAAAAATCAAATTAATTAAAAGTGATTCAATAGAATTCAACGTTATTAAGGGACCTTAAGGATGTCTGGTCGAACAAAATGAATAGAAAAAACTGACAAATAAAGCATGAAGTTCTTTACTTTATTTAGACAGCCAAGAAAATTAAGAGAAAATGATTAATTCATATTAAAGAAAATCTTATGTGAGCTGTGGTCGGTTTGTTTGAAAATACAGATGAAAAACAAGTTAAAATTGATTATCAAATATTGACTTTTCAATTTTGTCCTAAGGTTTGCTTTCACCTTCAAGAGGGCTGTTATATGAAAGGCTTTTGATGTTTGAATAAAAAAAAAATGTATATTGAATTTTCAAGTTTTTGGACCGTAGAGAGAAAGTCCTCTTCTTGCAAGTACTAAGCTTGCTGTTTAGCTTAGCCAAGTAGCCAAGTTTATGTCTTTGGCGAGCACAAAAGCAACAGCAAACAATGATTTACACATTGATTGTTAATGTTTTTTCCCCTATAACCAAATGGAGATTAAAGGAGTTTTTTTTGGTCAGATATTTATCTTTAGATTATTCATATGCAGTTTATAAGTTGTTTCAGTTTCCAGTGAGGCGATGCCTTTGCCTCTTGTGTGTCTATAGGATTCCTGTCATTTGCAGCCTCTGGCAAAGTAGACAAGGACAAGGCACCAAACGTTTTCTATGCAGATCTTTGTCCTTAGCTTTTGTATGAGATGAATACTTTTTTTTGATAAGTAGAGATGAATACTTCAAACTGTTCAACATGTAACTTTGACTTTTCTTATTTCTTTTTTTTTTTTTTCCAGATATGGGAAATGTGGACAGAAGGAAAATACTTAAAAGATTGCAGATCCGGCCTTTTAAATAGTGTTAAAAAGCAAGAATTTCGCTATAAGTGGACCTGTATGGTTCTCCAAGTTGGTCTATTAAGTATTAACTCATTAACATGCATTTTTAAAATAACTCAGTCGTAATATGTTATCAGCCAGTCCTCTTTGACCTGGAAAAGTTGCTGAAACTTCTTTCTTTGCTTTTTCATCTTGAAAACTCAAAGAATTGTATGAATTTGAAAGTTTTTCTTTCTTACTTTTTTTTTTCTTTGGTTTAAAGCGTATGAATTTGTAAGTTATTAGAGAAATAATGTTTGCAAATAAATTAGAATTGAAGTAGAACCTTCTGTGCCAAACCACCGTACTAACCATAGTTTTCTTTTTCTCTCTAAACAAATTCTGCATTCCGGTCTTGCTAAAAATTATATAATTATTTCGTAACTCATCTTACATCAATCAACATACTTAGTGACGCTAGTGCTTCATAAAAAAAAAAAAAGATGGAAAATACTTTGACGATAAAGGGATTATACAAAAGAACTGACAAATTAATGCAGTTTGATATAGTATGTTAAATTGTAAAATTATTTTTATTATAAAGTAGATCTAACAGATTTCATAAAATCACATTATTTTGTAGGTTTATTTTGTATAATTTATTTATAAACTATTGCAATTCTAAAAAAAATATAGAATTTTTTTCTTAAGTTTTATTTTACATAATTGTTACTTGATTTTAACTATATATCCCAATGAGGCCTAAATGCAAGTATATTGTCATCGCAACTACCCGGACCATTCATATCCATTCACCCAATTTTTTTTTTTTTTTAGATTGGCACATTTATGTTCACACATTACTTGCTATATTTCTTCCAAACAATTCTTTTGAGTTTTCAACGTGAATAGCAAAGGAGAGAAGTTTGAAGTTTCTATGACTTTTCATGTCAAA
The DNA here is from genome assembly GCA_011037825.1 of Carya cathayensis. Classification (NCBI taxonomy): domain Eukaryota; kingdom Viridiplantae; phylum Streptophyta; class Magnoliopsida; order Fagales; family Juglandaceae; genus Carya; species Carya cathayensis. The sequence goes on along the minus strand of QGSO01000460.1, from coordinate 267,663 downwards.
GACGAGTGAACAAGAAATATTACGACTGAGTTGTTTTGAAAATGCAAGTTAATGAGTTAAGAGATCTTTGGAGTACCATGCAGTGCTTGTAGAGTAATCCAGGTCTACTTGCGAAAATTCTTGAATCTTGAATGCCAAAAAATGCATGCATGATTTTTTTTTTTTTTTTTTTTTTTGAGAGGGGGGTGTTTTAAAAGGAAATGCAAAGGCCAACATTGTTATAAAATTTGCCGTGTGGTGTCTAAACTATTAGAATTGAGATATTTCACATTTTTTTTTCATCTTAATTATAACATTGTCCTATTTAACAAAAGAATGGCATTATAATTACCCAGAATTCCTACCTAAGGATGCTCCGACAAGGCGAACTTCCTCTTTTTATCTTTTTCCTTTTGGAGATTCGTGAACTCTTGGCTGCTATAGCTAGTCAAAACTAGGAGGTCTTGCTTCGTTTTCGTCCAAAAATCTCTGAAAGTGTGTACATTATTGAGATGATGACGTCTTGGTCATCCTTAATCAACGGTACGGGTGACCAAACTAATTAATGCCTGAAGAAAACCAGCTCTCTCGAAAAGGATATATATATAGCTTGTTCATATTTTCACATCCATAAATGCAGATATGGACTCGTAATAATAATTCAAAAGCGAAAGTTCATGACATTCATGGACCATTCAAGTTGTGGGACACCTAAGAATAGCCATTGCATTCATCCTGCTGTGCTTAAGAGATGTTTGCTTGAACTGTAAAGTCTATCAACTCATGCACTCTGTATGCATTTGGTCGACTTTCTAGCTTTGATCTTGCAGACAAGGAGCTAGCCAGTTATCGTCTAGAAACTGTACTCTTCTCAACCTCCGGTTCACTAGCACACACCATACACCCACGTTACAAACCCGGTTTTCTCCCTTCCACCAGTTCTTCCCTCAAAACCCATCACTGATTCACTTCCCTTCGACTCGATCCTCTCCCTCGCCCAACTAGATCCTTCTCCCTCAACCCTTATTCTTCTCTCTCACCCAGCGCCTCTCCCCCTCAACCCATCTCTTCTCCCTCGCCAGCTCGTCTCTCCCTCCGCCCATCTCTTCTCCCTCGCCCAGCCAGCGACCAGCCTTCTCCCTCATCCCATCTTGCCCAGCCATCTTACTCTTCCCAATCCATCACCCATTACCCATCACCCCAACGCCATTTACAAATATATTTTCTGACCCACAAAAAAATTCTAAAGTTTGACGTTTAATCTCTCCTTTCTCATAGTCGATTATGGTTTTTTTTTTTTTTTTAGATTGTATCATGATTTTTTGTTGGAGATGTTTACTGTTGGGAATAGACCGAATAAACAAAGGCTAAGTTGAAGCAAATAATAGCGGAAGCAACAAAATAAACAACAAGCACACAAAGAACACCAAGATTTAAGTGGTTCAGCTCAATGTGAGCCTACGTCCACTGTTGGGGTCGGTTTCAAAAACTTCACTATGAACAAAGATGGAGTACAAGAGTATTGATCACAAAATCCTTAATCCTAAAGCCCCAATACACTCAATGGACTCTTAGGATTGTATACAAAAGAATTCTCAAAACTCTCTCAAAATATGGCTGCAGAACTCTCTCAAAAATGAAGAGAAAATGATGTATTTATAGCACACGGCGCTATTTCTAAACATTCGCTCGAGCGGACGTCGAGCGAAAGTCGAGCGGAACTCTCGGGAAGATTTCACTCGAGCGGAGTTGAGCGGAACTCTCGGGAAGAGTTCGCTCGAGCGGACAGTCGAGCGGAGTCGAGCGGAACTCTCGGGAAGAGTTCGCTCGAGCGGACTGTCGAGCCAAGTCCCAAACAATACATTCTCAGCAGGAAATCAAGCCAAACTCAACAAATCTCCACCTTGGCTTGAATTCCGCCAAGCCTTAACAAAAAACCATTAACCAAGAAACCGAACCCCTCCACCAAATCCCCTAAGGGAATCATGTACCCCGAACACCAATCAAGTCCAAGCAAAGTTTGAACTTGTATACTGGAACTGGCTTTGTCATCATATCTGCTGGATTCTCAGTAGTAGCAATCTTCTGAATTTCTAACACGCCCTCTGTAACAACTTCCCGAAGGAAATGATACCTGACATCAATATGCTTTGTCCTCTCATGATACATTTGATTTTTGGTCAAATGTATTGCACTCTGGCTGTCACAAAACACTGAAATTGAATATTGCTGTAATCCCAAATCACTAATCAAACCTTTCAACGAAATGGCCTCCTTTACAGCCTCAGCTGCTGCCATATACTTTGCTTCTGTAGTTGATAAAGCAACAGTAGATTGTAGTGTTGCTTTCCAACTAATAGCAGAGCCACACAAAGTGAAAACATACCCGTTTAGTGATCTTCTCTTATCCAAGTCTCCAGCATAATCAGAATCAACGTAACCAATCACCCTTGAATTGTAGTCAGTTTCCCTATCAAATATTAAACCAAGGTTCGAAATACCTTTCAAATACCTGAGTATCCATTTCACAGCCTGCCAATGAGCTCTACCCGGGTTAGCCATGTACCTGCTAACAACACTCACTGCCTATGAAATATCTGGACGAGTACAAACCATTACATACATAATACTGCCAACTACACTAGAATAAGGAACACTAGCCATGAAGCGTTCCTCCTCATCTGTCTGAGGAGATAGGGATGCTGAAAGTTTAAAATGTGTAGCAAGTGGTGTACTTACTGGTTTGGAATCAGACATTCCAAACCTCCGAAGAACTTTCTCAATGTATTTTCCCTGGGACAAATACAACTTTCCAGCTTTCCTATCTCTGTGGATCTCCATCTCCAAAATCTTCTTTGCAGCACCTAAGTCTTTCATTTCAAACTCATTTCTAAGTTGAGTTTTCAATAATGTCAGATATGCTTTTAGCAGCAATAAGCATATCATCAACATAAAGTAGCAAATAGATGAAAAACCCATCAGATAACTGCCTATAATAAACGCAACAATCATGGCTGCTCCTGACATAACCATGATCTATCATAAAAGAGTCAAAGCATTTATACTATTGCCTCGGAGACTGTTTTAAGCCATACAATGACTTCTTCAATCTGCACACATGATCTTCTTTGCCTTGAACAATGAACCCCTCCGGCTGATGCATGTAAATGGTCTCCTCCAGGTCACCATGCAGGAACGCTGTTTTAACATCAAGTTGCTGAAGCTTTAAGTCATGTGTTGCCACTATGGCAAGCAACACCCTGATCGAACTGTGTTTCACAACTGGAGAGAAAACTTTGTTGAAGTCGATGCCTTCTCTCTGACTATAGCCTTTTGCAACCAAGCGTGCCTTGTACCTTGCATCTGCAACATCTTGGATTCCCTCTTTCCTTTTGAAAACCCATTTGCAACCAACAGTCTTTGTCTTCTTAGGAAACTCAACCAAATCCCAAGTTTGGTTCTTGTGAAGAGACTCAATCTCCTCAGTCATTGTTGCGCACCATTGTGCACACTCATTACTTTTGACAGCTTCTGAATAACTGGAAGGCTCTTGACCATTTATGTCCTCTGCTGTAGTAAGTGCATACATCACCATATCTGCATGAGCATATCTTTGAGGTGGCCTGATCTGCCTCCTTTGTCTACCAGTAGCAATACTGTAATCTTGCTCACCCTGTGTGCCATCATCAAAATCAGGATCATGCTCATCTGAAGTGACATGATCTTGGGTGTCGTCTGGCATCCCTTTTGAAGCCTCAACCTGTGACTCCACCTTCTTGCCATTACTCTGCTCTTCACCTGTAGACACAGTAAACTCCTTCCTCGGATTAAGCATGGATTGTTCATCAAATACAACATCCCTACTAATTACAAACTTAGGTGATTTGGGATCAGTACACCATAACCTGAATCCTTTCACCCCACTAGCATATCCAATGAATATGCCCTTCTTTGCCCTTGGCTCAAGTTTTCCATCATTAACATGGAAATATGCAGGACAACCAAAAACTTTCAAATTTGAATAATCAGAGGGAGTACCTGACCATACCTCATTTGGAGTTTTTAAACCAATAGCTGTGGCTGGAGAGCGGTTAACCAAATAGCAAGCTGTGTTGACTGCTTCAGCCCAAAAATCTTTAGACAAGCCGGCGTTTGAAAGCATACTACGGGCTCTCTCCAAGAGAGTCCTATTCATCCGCTCAGCTACTCCATTTTGTTGTGGAGTATGTCTCACTGTGCGGTGCCTCACTATGCCTTCATTTTTGCAGAATTCATCAAAATCACCTCCGCAAAATTCCATACCATTGTCGGTTCGGAGTCGCTTAACCTTCTTGCCTGTTTGATTTTCAATCAAAACCTTCCATTGTTTAAAGTTAGCAAATACATCGCTCTTATGTTTCAGAAAATAAGTCCAAACCTTCCGTGAGTAATCATCAATAAAGGTAAGCAAATACTGGGCTCCACCTTTTGATGGAACTGAAGATGGACCCCAAAGATCAGAATGAATATAGTCCACAGTACTTTTAGTTCTGTGAACTCCTGTAGTAAACTGAACCCTGCACTGTTTTCCAAACACACAATGTTCACAGAATTCAAGTTTTTCTATCTTCTGATTGCACAACAAATCCTGCTTACTCAGGATAGACATCCCCTTTTCACTCATGTGACCCAAACGCATGTGCCATAGGCGGGTGTTGTCTGAGTCTGGATTATCTGAAACTGATACTGCAGCTGTACCTGTCAATGTACTTCCCTGAAGGAAATAAAGACCATCTGTCATATCTCCTCTCATTACAATCATGGAGCCCTTACTGACTTTAATGGCTCCACCTTCACCGGTGTACCGGAAACCCAAAGAATCAAGAGTGCCCAAAGAAATAAGATTTTTCTTCAAATCTGGAATGTGTCGAACATTAGACAATGTCCTGACCACCCCATCAAACATCTTAATCCTAACTGAACCAATCCCAACAATTTTACACGCCATATCATTTCCCATCAAAACGGAGCCACCGTTGACTGACTCATAGGTAGTGAACCAGTCCCTCTTAGGACACATATGGAATGTACAAGCTGAGTCCATAACCCACTTGTCACCATAGCGACTATTTGAGCCACTAATTGCTAGAACAATATCTACGCCGTTAGGCTTTTCATCAGCAACGCTAACAGCATTAGAGGAACTAGTGCCTTCCTCTCTGTTTTTCAGTTTAGAACACTCATTCTTGTAATGACCAAATTTATGGCAGTAATGACATTTAACATTTTTCTTGTTAAATTTCGACTGTGAACTGCCCCTGGATTTACCCCTGTTCTTCTCTGAACTTTTCTCATATGATCTACCCCTACTAGATGAACCCTTAACAAACAAACCACTGGCTTGATTATCCGTGCCTTGTACACCCAATTTTGTTCTCAACTCCTTAGAGTTCAAAGCAGATTTTACATCTACCAAAGAGATGGTATCTCTACCATACAACATCGAGTTCACAAAATTTTCAAAAGATACCGGCAACGAACACAACACAATTAATGCTTGATCCTCATCATCAAGCTTAATATCAATATTCCTTAAATCCATAATAGTTTTATTAAATTCATCTAGATGATCGGAAATAGGAGTACATTCCCTCATCTTGAGAGTGTATAGTCGCTGCTTCAAATACAAACGGTTGGTGAGCGACTTCTTCATATACAAGCTCTCAAGCTTGGACCAAAGACCGGAAGCGGTCTCCTCATCAGCAACCTCCCTCAAAACTCCATCCGATAGTGACAACAAAATGACACTATGTGCCTTCTCATCTTCTTCTCTTGACGGTGCAAGAGAATCCTCGGATACCTTCCCTTCCAAAACTTTCAACAAGCCTTGTTGTCGTAACAAAGCCTTCATCTTGATGCGCCATAACCTAAAACTGTTTTGACCGTCGAATTTCTCCACTTCAAACTTTGTCATAGCCATTCCTCAACACTTTGCAAAGAGCTTGACGCTCTGATACCAGTTTGTTGGGAATAGACCGAATAAACAAAGGCTAAGTTGAAGCAAATAATAGCGGAAGCAACAAAATAAACAACAAGCACACAAAGAACACCAAGATTTAAGTGGTTCAGCTCAATGTGAGCCTACGTCTACTGTTGGGGTCGGTTTCAAAAACTTCACTATGAACAAAGATGGAGTACAAGAGTATTGATTACAAAATCCTTAATCCTAAAGCCCAATACACTCAATGGACTCTTAGAATTGTATACAAAATGATTCTCAAAACTCTCTCAAAATATGGCTGCAGGACTCTCTCAAAAATGAAAAGAAAATGATGTATTTATAGCACACGGCGCTATTTCTGAACATTCGCTCGAGCGGACGTCGAGCGAAGTGTCGAGCGCACGTTAGGGTTACATTCTCGCTCGAGCGGACAATCGAGCGAAGGTCGAGCGGAACTCTCGGGAAGATTTTGCTCAAGCGGAGTCGAGCGGAACTCTCGGGAAGAGTTCGCTCCAGCGGACAGTCGAGCAGAACTCTCAGGAAGAGTTCGCTCAAGCGGACTGTCGAGCCAAGTCCCAAACAATACATTCTCAGCAGGAAATAAAGCCAAACTCAACATTTACTTTTACCTATTACTTGTACCCGTCAGGTCAGCGGTGTGAAATATAATGTTTTCTTATTGATGTTTTACCACGTTTGCTTATAAGTTTTTTTAATTAATGACGGGATATAAAGAATGCTCTTGCACAGAAAACTGGTTTGGATCCTGAAGACTAAAGACTGTTGTTAAGGGGAAAAGAGAAAGCGGACGAGGAGCATCTACACATGGCAAGTGTGAAGGATAGGTCGAAGCTTTTTCTTTTGGAGGACTCCGCTAGCAAAGAGAGGAAGGAAATAGGAAAATGCAATGAGATAGAAAAAGCATCTGGAGCAGTTGCAGAAGTCAGAGCAGAGGTTGATCAGCTCTAAGAAAGGTGTGTTTCTGGAAAATTGATTTCAAATGGAAACGAAACGCAACACAGTTTAACATTCCAAAAAAAAAAAGGCCACGTGGGCTGGTGGTGTGCGGAAGTTGCGTAAATAGCGGGAAGTTATGTAGCAGAACTCATCTTGTGCAAGTACTTGCTGTCAAATTACTTGCTTTACTCTGGTTTTGTCTTGTTCCACTTTTAGTTTTGTGGTTTATATGACTGGACTTTATCTCTAATTTTCATCTCTAATGACATCAATTGATGTAATGCAGATCAAATTACTTCTTATGCTTACAACTTAAATTTCAGGGGAGACTAATAAAGAACTTGATGTATTGATTTTAGAGTAGTACTGTTACATACGGTCATTTTTGTATATTTTTTATATACTCTATTGATATAATTGATTACGTAAATTTTTTTTTTTTAATATATAGCCAACTACATTAGTGATATATACAAAAAAATATGTAAAAGTAACTGTATATATAATTTTTGTTAGTATTAAGATCCAGTCAATTTGGATATTAGGAGTATGAGGTACTTTTGATGGGTTTGTGAGGTCATGTTATCACAAATCACATTTGGATAATAATACATGATCTACAACTCTATATTAGGAGGAGAAGGAACTTTTGATGGGTTTGTCAAATCTCTTACAACTCATTTCACATTTAATTAATATAAATGTGAAAACTACTCTCATTAACCCTAAATTTCAATTTTACTAAACTACTCTCATTTAATATAGAATTGTAAAAGATCAAGAATTGTAAGTTATCATTTCCCGTTAGATTTATCTCTTATTACTCATAAACAGTAGCCCTTATATCAGAAATAACAGGGCAACATATATCCATGCCCCGTAGCATATGGTTGTTAAAAAACACAAAAAGGACAATATCAAGCCGTTAAAAACCTCCTTAATTTGGATGTCCACGGAAACTATATGCATGGAAGCTAAGGCTGCATGGAAGCTAAGGCCTCTATAGACAGTGAAAATATTTCATCTTATCTTATTTCATCTTATCATTACAATTTTTTTAAATTTTTACACAAAATATAATAAACAACTCAATTTTTTTAAATTCTAAAAAAATAAAAATATTAAAAAAATAATATTTTATTCAACTTTCAATTTTTATCTCAACTCATTATTCAAACTACACCTAAATATTACGCTTATCTCTATAGATCCCAACTATTTTAAAAAGGGAATACTTTTTCTAAGTGGAATCTTCAAAGAATTTTTACAATTCTTTTGAGTTTTCCAGATGAAAAGCAAATGAGAGAAGTTTCTGCGACTTTTCCTAGTCAAAGGCGAGTGAGCGTGAAATATTACGGCTGAGTTGTTTTGATAATACACGTTAATGAGTTAATAGATCTTTGGAGTACCATGCAGTGCTTGTGGTCCACTACTTGGGTAAATTCTTGAATCTTGAATGCCCCAAAATGCACGCATGCTTACGTGGATTAATGTTTTTCTCTTTCTCATTTTCGTCTTTAAAGGAAATGGACTATGAAGGCAAGCATTGATATAAAATTTGCCATGTGGTGTCTAAACTATTAGAATTGAGATATTTTACATTTTTTATTTGTTCTCATCCTAATTATAACACGTTATGTTATTTCAAAAAGGGGTGGCATTACAGTCATTGAGAACTTCTATCGAAAGATGCTCCTGACATGGCAAAGTTTCTCTTTTTATCATTTTCTTTTTGTGAGAGTACCATTTTTCTTTTGTCCATCTTTTTTTATTTTTCTTTCTTTCTTTTAGGATAAAATGGAGAACCCCTTGTTCAAAAACAGTGCACATGTAAAATTAACGCCCGGTTTCAATGTATACTTTATATTTCATCTTTTTCACGGTAAGAAAATGAAGAACCCTTTTTTGTTTATTTTCCTTTTCATCTCATCTGTGCCGTGTAGCAGTTTTTTCTATCCCAACATATTATATTTTATCTCAAAATTTTAAAAATATTTACCTAAATAAATAGTAATGAATAGAGAAAAATGACAGTAAACAATGTATGAATAGTAAATAAACAATAAATGAACAGTGTGTGAATAGCATTAAAGTGCGTGAATAGTATACGATTTGGCTAAAAATTAAAATAGTAGGATCCACACTATTTTCAAATCTCAAAAATTAAAAACTATCTCATCTCATCTCATCTCTTCTTATTATTTAAAAGCATATTATTTTTATGAACTATTTCATCTCATCTCATCTTATTATTTAAACGCATATTATTTTTACGAACTATTTCATCTCATCTTAATTAAAAAATTTTATTATTATTAAAAATATATTATCTCATCTCATTTGAATTATATATTCAAACGAGGCCTAAATGCTAAGTATATTGTCATCGCAACTACATGGACCATTCATATCCATACACCTAGGACTGTACATTTAACCCGCTCAGCCGACCCGTTCCAAATATTCCGAATGTTCCGATCCGATTTACCCGACTCGAATGAGACACAAGCGGAAGCGGAACATTTTCGACTTATTTCGGTACGGATCGGTTAATAACCGTTAACCGGAAAGCAGAAGAATAACCAAAAAAAGTAAAATAAAATGGGGTACCCAACGCCCAGAGGACCAAAGTCCTCTGCCTTGAACTTTACCCATCGCCCAAAGCTAAAGAAAAGAGGAAACCAAGATGAGCAATGTGGTGATGGCATGGACCGAAATTAAAGAACAACTTCAAGTTTGAGGTGCATCATTCTGGGAGTAAGTCCATTGTCCTGAAGAATCTTGAAGTTGATGCAAAGCCCATCATTCCAAACCTGATATGATCTTGAAGTTAAGGATCTTAAAGAACAACCTTGTTGAGCAGGTTGAGTCATTGATGGTAATAGCAAACTTGAGGCCCTGGGCGACTAGAGAAGTGAAGATCAGGAACAAGCTAAGGAGAGAACCTCGAAGACGTAAGAACCAAATTAGTGATATTTTGTCTAAGTGGATTTCGGGGTGGTGGGTTTTGATGGGTTCTTGGTGAGAGATCCATTTTCAAGGAGTGAAAAATTTATCATCTTTTCCAAAATAGAAGTGGTTTTTCTTCAAGCAACATAGATCTAACACCTCTGATTTCTGCTCACTTTACCAAACATAGATCCAGAAGTGGCTCGAATTTCTACTCATTTTGCCACGCCTCAGCACTAGCCCCAACAGTTCCAAGTGCATGATCCAAAAATGGATTCGATGAGAGCATGAAAGGAGAATGTGTATTTACAAGGGAGGAGGAGAGAGACGGAAAGGAGAAGGTCTGATGGTGAAAGATTCAAAAATAGTTGCGAAGAGAGTAATCTAAAAAATATATATATATATATTTCTTCATTCGGCACCAGAAGCTTTTTTCTTTTTTACACAAGATCTAGATCTTTCTACAAGTTTCCTTAGTTTCTGACAGGAGGGAAAAAAAATCGGAAAAGCCAAAATAAAAACGGGTCGACTAATCGGATATCAGCAGCGGTTCGGAAATGTCGTTTTCGGTAGTGGGCCAAACCGGGTCGGTTCGGAACAACATCAATTCGGGTCGGGTCGGGCAAGATGTACAGTCCTACATACACCCATGTTATTATTTTATTCAATCGGCACATTTATGTTCACACATTACTAATGCTAAGTATATTGTCATCGCAACTACATGGACCATTCATATCCATACACCCATGTTATTATTTTATTCAATCGGCACATTTATGTTCACACATTACTTGCTAGACTTCTTCCAAACAATTCTTTGAGTTTTGAAAATGCACGTAATTGAGTTGACTTTTGGAGTACCATGCAGTGGCTGTGGTCCACTTGTTGCGTAAATTCTTGAATCTTGAATGCCCCAAAATGCACGCATGCTTACGTGGATTAATGTTTTTCTCTTTCTCATTTTCGTCTTTAAAGGAAATGCACTATGAAGGCCAGCATTGATATAAAATTTGCCATGTGGTGTCTAAACTTTTAGAATTGAGATATTTAATATTTTTAATTTTTTTTCATCTTAATTATAACATTGTTCACGTTATGTTATTTTTAAAAAAGGGTATCATTACAGTCACTGAAAATTCTTATCAATGGATGCTCCCGACAAGGCAAACTTCCTCTTTTTATGTATTTTTTTATATTCTTAAGAATTTAAAAATAATTCACAATATTATTAATAATAAAAAGGCCCACTTAATTATTGAGTTAAAAATGTTTGAGAACTCATTATCAGAGTCTCAATATTTTTCTAAAAAGCAAAAATGATAGTGGGAATGTGTAATATTTTAATTACCAAGAGACCACTAAAATGTACCTATTCGATCGACCCAACGTTTCTAATAATCGCATCAATATACTACTTTTAAGAAAATGGTTTTCATATACCATTCTTATGGTTATGCTCTTACTAATATTGCAATTTAATAATTTATGGAGTCCAATCTTGTACAAACATCATGTGATATCTATCTCTTCACACCACAATTTTGAAAAATAAAAAATAAAAAGATTTTATAAAAATAAAATTCAAAAATTTATGTAAATATATGCAATACCTTAAATTTATTTTATAATTTGAAATAATATTATAACAAATTACTATCAATTTATAATAATTCATTTTCGAGCATATATATACCTTTCTTGTCTTGCCATGCCGCTAGTCAAATCTTTGAACAGACTCTTAAAAATATTGGAACATTCAAACGAAATTTCCCGACATGGTATCCTCTTTGAGTTTGAGATCTTTCTATGGTTCGAACTTGGAAGGGAATTAACGAATTGTCCAGTATATATATCTTTCAATTGTTATTAATCCGTCTAACTAATCATCTCCTCAAAAATACACACTTGATCATACCATGGCATTAGCGTTGCCAAATCCTCTCCCCAGCTCGTTGCTTCTTCTTCTGTTGATGATGGCATGTTCAACCTCAGCTCAAACTTACAGAAACCAATCCTTGGGCTCATCCTTGACAGCGCAGGACGGCGGTTCTTCCTGGGCATCGCCTTCTGGAGAATTTTCTTTTGGCTTCCAACGGATTGGAAATGGAGGTTATCTACTAGCCATCTGGTTCAGCCAAATACCAAAACTAACCATTGTCTGGTCAGCCAATGGAAATAATCTAGCGCCAAGAGGATCCAAAGTTGAGCTTACTACAGACGGCCAATTTGAGCTCAAGGACCCAGAAGGCAAAAAGATATGGGGAGCTGATGTAGCGCTTTCAGGTGTTGCCTATGCAGCCATGCTTGACAGCGGAAACTTGGTGCTGGCAACCCAGAATTCTGAGTATTTGTGGGAGAGTTTTAAATTTCCAACTGATACAATATTACCCACAAACAGTATTGATCTGGGTGGAAAACTTGTTGCACGTTACTCGGAAACGAATTACTCAAAAGGAAGATTCCAGTTCTCACTGCAATCGGATGGAAGTTTTGTGCTTCAAACTATAGATTTTCCATTGGACTCTGCTAATTCTGTTTATTGGTCAAGCGAAACTGGGCAGAGTGGTTTTCAGGTTGTATTCAACCAGTCTGGTTCTATATACGTTGCAGCAAAAGACGGAAGCATACTTAAGACGATATCACCGAATGCCAAATCTACGCAAGACTTTTATCAGAGAGCGATTCTTGAATATGATGGAGTTTTTAGGCATTATGCATACCCAAAACGCCTTAATATTTCGTCCAAGAGTAATCCTCCGGATTGGACCCCTTCGTCGAACTTCATCCCTATAAATATCTGCAGAGCCCTAACGGAAGATACAGGCGGTGGAGCTTGTGGTTTCAACAGCTACTGCAAATTAGGAGATGATCAAAGACCTCGTTGCATATGCCCCGAAGGATACGCTTACATTGATCCAGATGATGAAACGAAAGGATGTAAAGCAAACTTTATCCAACAAAGTTGTAATGAATCATTGCCGGAAAAGGATCATTTTTACATTCATCCTATGCTAAATATAAATTTTCCCCGAGCTGATTATGAACATTTTCAAGGCCAAACTGAGGGATTGGTGCGGGAATGCTTGCTTGGGTGATTGTTTTTGCGCCCTTGCCATTTATGGAAGCAACGGAGTGTGCTGGAAGAAGAAATTTCCACTCTCGAATGGAAGGCTGGACCCCAGAGAGGGAGCGAAGGCCCTGATCAAAATAAGGAAAGATGATTCAACTTTCAAGCCTTCAGATGCAGATTCTAAGAAGAAAGATTGTTCAACTCTGATCCTTGTTGGATCGGTGCTCTTAAGCAGCTCGGTATTTTTCAACCTACTCTTTCTGTTGGCGGTCTTTCTGGCTATCTTTCGCTTCGATTATTTTAAGCCAAAGGTCGTTCAAAGATACCCAGTGATGCCAGGCATGAACTTGCGAAGTTTCACCTATGAGGAACTAAAAAAAGCTACAAATGGATTCAAGGAAGAGCTGGGGCATGGTGCTTTTGCAACAGTTTATAAAGGGGCCCTAGAATCTGATCGTGGCAAGCCTGTTGCAGTTAAAAAGTTGAACAATATTGTGACACAAGGCGATCAGGAGTTCAAAGCAGAAGTGAGTGCTATTGGCAGAACAAATCATAAAAATTTGGCACAACTGCTTGGTTTCAGTAATGAGGGGCAGCACAGGCTTATTGTATATGAATTCATGAGCCGTGGTTCGCTAGCAAACTTCCTCTTTGGAGGATCACGGCCTAACTGGTACCAAAGAATACAAATTGCATTAGGAACTGCAAGAGGGCTCTTGTACTTGCATGAAGAGTGCAGCACCCAGATCATACATTGCGATATCAAGCCACAGAACATCCTTTTGGATGACTCTTTGACACCAAGAATTTCTGACTTTGGGTTAGCCAAGCTTTTGAAGACAGACCAGACTCGGACTATGACCGGAATCAGAGGAACCAAAGGGTATGTAGCCCCTGAGTGGTTCAGAAACATGCCCGTTACAGTCAAGGTGGATGTTTACAGCTTTGGAATCTTGCTGCTAGAGATCATCTGCTACCGGAAGAGTTTTGAAGCAGATGTACAGAATGAGGATCAGATGATACTTGCAGATTGGGTGTATGACTGCTATAAAGAGAGGAAACTGGATCTCTCATTGGGGAATGATGAGGAAGCAATGTCTGACATGAAGAGAGTGGAGAGATATGTGATGATTGCAATATGGTGCATTCAGGAGGATCCATCGCTAAGGCCAACAATGAAGAAAGTCATACAGATGATGGAAGGAACTGTTGAAGTGCCAGTTCCTCCAGATCCATCCTTATTTATTCGTTCAATCTAGATTTAATTCAAACATAAATTACTTTCCCAGTTGTTCAATTCTCTATGCATATTTTGTTGTCAATACTGTCAGTGTGGCAAGTTGAATAATATCAAGAAACGGGCCGGGTACTCTGTATGATAGCTGTATGCAATAGGAAAAAAGAAGTGCTATATAAAATTTTTCTCAGTTAATAATATTAGCGTAGTAATATGTTCATCATAAAACACAGAATGATCAAAGCAGAGTGGAGATACCAAAGGAGTATTTACCCTTTTTCTAGAATAACTAGAGAAGGGTTGGTTCCTGTTTTAGTTCCTGTTTTGGGATATGTTGGTTTGGGGATTAAACCAAATCATGTGACAGCAGCTGAACTCTTCCCCGCATGGGAACGAGCATTAATTGAATACATGAGTGCCCTCTCCTTTTTGCTTTGATGTGTATGTTCTCTGAACAGTAGATTCCTCTTAACATGGACATATGTTCAAGAGTTTAGCCGTAGAAAGTCAGCTGGGTTTTCTCATTGGGGTAGGATAACTCTTTCTGAAACCCAGGGGATCTTTCACAAAGTTCTTGATCTTATAAATCATTCAGAGTGTAGAAGGACACTGGATGCTTCAATGCTCATATCTCATGTGATGCAAATTCTTGTTGGTAGAATATCTGACATGGATGATTTCAATATCTATTGACATCCCCGAAGGATTAGAGAGAGGGAGAGAGTTTGGTATATGCTAAAACTCTAAAACACTTCAAAGAGGCGTATAATTTATAAACTAATCGGTTAGTAGCCATATACTCATCAAATTCTTAGTCACTTATTTCAATATTTATCTCCTTTTTTGACCAAAAACTCACTTGTTCAACACAAAAGAAATTATTAAGAAATAAAAAATTAATTATAATTTTTTGAAGTCTAGTTAAAATAAAAATCAAATTAATTAAAAGTGATTCAATAGAATTCAACGTTATTAAGGGACCTTAAGGATGTCTGGTCGAACAAAATGAATAGAAAAAACTGACAAATAAAGCATGAAGTTCTTTACTTTATTTAGACAGCCAAGAAAATTAAGAGAAAATGATTAATTCATATTAAAGAAAATCTTATGTGAGCTGTGGTCGGTTTGTTTGAAAATACAGATGAAAAACAAGTTAAAATTGATTATCAAATATTGACTTTTCAATTTTGTCCTAAGGTTTGCTTTCACCTTCAAGAGGGCTGTTATATGAAAGGCTTTTGATGTTTGAATAAAAAAAAAATGTATATTGAATTTTCAAGTTTTTGGACCGTAGAGAGAAAGTCCTCTTCTTGCAAATACTAAGCTTGTTGTTTAGCTTAGGGCATTCACATTGGCTTGGCCAAATGAGATGCTTGGCCAAATTTTACATAATTTGGCTCAAAAACCCTTCACATTGGATTGGGCAAATCTAAAATAATTTAGACTTTTGCTACAGTGGTTGGCTAAAGATGGAATACCACTATTCATTCATCAAATATTAAAATATTAATTTCTCATTCCAAACAAATAAATTAAATTAATTAGAATATAATTAACATTTAACCTTTAGAATATAATTATATTATTAACATTTAACAATACTTTTTTTATTATTAATTTAATTAGAATATAATTACTATTAACATTTAATAGTACTTTTTTGTAATATTAATTTAATATAATATAATTATTATTAACATTTAATAATACTTTTTAAAATATTAATATAATATTTGGCGAGCACAAAAGCAACAGCAAACAATGATTTACAAATTGATTGTTAATGTTTTTTCTCCTATAACCAAATGGAGATTAAAGGAGTTTTTTTGGTCAGATATTTTATCTTTAGATTATTCATATGCGGTTTATAAGTTGTTTTAGTTTCCAGTGAGGCGATGCCTTTGCCTCTTCTGTGTCTATAGGATTCCTGTCATTTGCAGCCTCTTGCAAAGTAGACAAGGATAAGGCACCAAACATTTTCTATGCTCTACATGATATCTTTGTCCTTAGCTTTTGTCTGAGATGATTACTTCAAATCTGTTCAACATGCAACTTTGACTTTTCTTATTCCTCATTTTTTTTTTCCAGATATGGGAAATGTGGACAGAAGGAAAATACTTAGAGATTGCAGATCCAGCCTTTTAAAAAGTGTTAAAAAGCAAGAATTTCGCCAGAAGTGGACCTATATGGTACTCCAAGTTGGTCTATTAAATATTAACTCATTAACATGCATTTTTAAAATAACTCAATCGTAATATGTTATCAGTCAGCCCTGTTGGACCTGGAAAAGTTGCTGAAACTTCTTTCTTTGCTTTTTCATCTTGAAAACTCAAAGAATTGTATGAATTTGAAAGTTTTTCTTTCTTACTTTTTTTTTTCTTTGGTTTAAAGCGTATGAATTTGTAAGTTATTAGAGAAATAATGTTTGCAAATAAATTAGAATTGAAGTAGAACCTTCTGTGCCAAACCACCGTACTAACCAAAGTTTTCTTTTTTCTCTCTAAACAAATTCTGCATTCCGGTCTTGCTAAAAATTATATAATTATTTCCTAACTCATCTTACATCAATCAACATACTTAGTAGCGCTAGTGCTTCATAAAAAAAATGGAAAATACTTTAATGATAAAGGAATTATACAAAAGTAAACTGATAAATTGACGTGGCTTGATGTAATACGTCAGATTGTAAAGTTACTTTTATTATAAAGTAGCTTTAACAGATTTTATAAAATTACATTATTTTGTAAGTTTATTTTATATAATTTATTTATAAACTGTTGCAGTTCTAAAAAAAATGTAGAATTTTTTTCTTAAGTTTTATTTTACATAATTGCTACTTGATTTTAATTATATATCCAAACGAGTCCTAAATGCAAGTATGCAACTACCCGGACCATTCATATCCATTCACCCAATTATTATTATTTTTTTAGATTGGCACATTTATGTTCGCACATTACTTGCTATATTTCTTCCAAACAATTTTTTTGAGTTTTCAAGGTGAATGGGAAAGGAGAGAAGTTTCTACGACTTTTCCATGTCAAAGACGAGTGAATAATAAATATTACGACTGAATTGTTTTGAAAATGCACGTTAATGAGTTAATAGATCTTTGGAGTACCATGCAGTGCTTGTAGAGTAATCCAGGTCCACTTCTTGCGAAAATTCTTGAATCTTGAATGCCCCAAAATGCATGCATGCTGTTTCTTTTTAGAGGGAGGTGTTTTAAAAGGAAATGCAAAGGCCAACATTGTTATAAAATTTGCCGTGTGGTGTCTAAACTATTAGAATTGAGATATTTCACATTTTTAATTTTTTTTCATCTTAATTATAACATTGTCCTATTTAAAAAAAGAATGGCATTATAATTACCCAGAATTCCTAACTAAGGATGCTCCGACAAGGCAAACTTCCTCTTTTTATCATTTTCCTTTTGGAGATTCGTGAACTCTTGGCTGCTATAGCTAGTCAAAACTAGGAGGTCTTGCTTGGTTTTCGTCCAAAAATCTCTGAAAGTGTGTACATTATTGAGATGATGACGTCTTGGTCATCCTTAATCTTGCAACGGTACGGGTGACCAAACTAATTAATGCCTGAAGAAAACCAGCTCTCTCGAAAAGGATATATATATATATATATAGCTTGTTCATATTTTCACATCCATAATTGCAGATATGGACTCGTAATAATAATTCAAAAGCGAAAGTTCATTACATTCATGGACCATTCAAGTTGTGGGACACTTAAGAATAGCCATTGCATTCATCCTGCTGTGCTTAAGAGATGTTTGCTTGAACTGTAAAGTCTATAAACTCATGCACTCTATATGCATTTGGTCGACTTTCTAACTATGATCTTGCAGACGAGGAGCTAGCCAGTTATCGTCTAGAAACTCTACTCTTCTCAACCTCCGGTTCACTAGCACACACCATACACCCACGTGACAAACCCGGTTTTCTCCCTTCCACCGGTTCTTCCCTCAAAACCCATCACTGATTCACTTCCCTTCGACTCGATCCTCTCCCTCGCCCAACCAGATCCTTCTCCCTCAACCCTTATTCTTCTCTCTCACCCAGCGCCTCTCTCCCTCAACCCATCTCTTCTCCCTCGCCAGCGCGTCTCTCCCTCCGCCCATCTCTTCTCCCTCGCCCAGCCAGCGACCAGCCTTCTCCCTCAACCCATCTCGCCCAGCCATCTTACTCTTCCCAATACATCACCCATTACCCATCACCCCAACGCCATTTACAAATATATTTTCTGACCCACAAAAAAATTCTAAAGTTTGACGTTTAATCTCTCCTTTCTCATAGTCGATTATGGTTTTTTTTTTTTTTTTGAGATTGTATCATGATTTTTTGTTGGAGATGTTTACTTTTACCTATTACTTGTACCCGTCAGGTCAGCGGTGTGAACTATAATGTTTTCTTATTGATGTTTTACCACGTTTGCTTATAAGTTTTTTTAATTAATGACGGGATATAAAGAATGCTCTTGCACAGAAAACTGGTTTGGATCCTGAAGACTAAAGACTGTTGTTAAGGGGAAAAGAGAAAGCGGACGAGAAGCATCTACACATGGCAAGTGTGAAAGATAGGTCGAAGCTTTTTCTTTTGGAGGACTCCGCTAGCAAAGAGAGGAAGGAAATAGGAAAACGCAATGAGATAGAAAAAGCATCTGGAGCAGTTGCAGAAGTCAGAGCAGAGGTTGATCAGCTCTAAGAAAGGTGTGTTTCTGGGAAATTGATTTCAAATGGAAATGAAACGCAACACAGTTTAACATTCCAAAAAAAAAAGGCCACGTGGGCTGGTGGTGTGCGGAAGTTGCGTAAATAGCGGGAAGTTATGTAGCAGAACTCATCTTGTGCAAGTACTTGCTGTCAAATTACTTGCTTTACTCTGGTTTTGTCTTGTTCCACTTTTAGTTTTGTGGTTTATATGACTGGACTTTATCTCTGATTTTCATCTCTAATGACATCAATTGATGTAATGCAGATCAAATTACTTCTTATGCTTACAACTTAAATTTCAGGGGAGACTGTAATAAAGAATTTGATGTATTGATTTTAGAGTAGCACTGTTACATACGGTCATTTTTGTATATTCTTTATATACTCTATTAATATAATTGGTTACGCGAATTTTTTTTTTTAATATATAGCCAACCACATTAGTGATATATACAAAAAAATATATAAAAGTAACTATACATATAATTTTTGTTAGTATTAAGACCGAGTCAATTGAGATATTAGGAGTATGAGATACTTTTGATGGGTTTGTGAGGTCATGTTATCACCAATCACATTTGGATAATAATGCATGATCTACAACTCGATATTAGGAGTAGAAGGAACTTTTGATGGCTTTGTCAAATCTCTTACAACTCATTTCACATTTAATTAATATAAGCATGACACTTCATTAACCCTAAATTTCAATTTTACAAAACTACTCTCATTTAATATAGAGTTGTAAAAGATCAAGAATTGTAAGTTATCATTTCCCATTAGATTTATCTCTTATTACTCATAAACAGTAGCCCTTATATCAGAAATAACAGGGCAACACATATCCATGCCCCGTAGCATATGGTTGTTAAAAAACACAAAAGGACAATATCAAGCCGTTAAAAACCTCCTTAATTTGGATGTCCACGGAAACTATATGCATGGAAGCTAAGGCCTCTATAGATAGTGAAAATTTTTTAGCTCATCTTATTTTATCTCATTATTATAATTTTTTTAAATTTCCACACAAAATATAATAAACAACTCAATTTTTTCTAATTCTAAAATAATATTTTATTTAACTTTCAATTTTTATCTCAACTCACTATTCAAACTGCACCTAAATCTTACGCTTATCTCTATAGATCCCAACTGTTTTGAAAGGGAATACCTTTTCTAAGTAGAATCTTCAAAGAATTTTTACAATTCTTTTGAGTTTTCAAGATGAAAAGCAAATGAGAGAAGTTTCTGCGACTTTTCCTAGTCAAAGGCGAGTGAGCGAGAAATATTACGGCCGAGTTATTTTGATAATACACGTTAATGAGTTAATATATCTTTGGAGTACCATGCAGTGCTTGTGGTCCACTTCTTGAGAAAATTCTTCAATCTTGAATGCCCCAAAATGCACGCATGCTTACATGGATTAATGTTTTTCTCTTTCTCATTTTCATCTTTAAAGGAAATGGACTATGAAGGCCAGCATTGATATAAAATTTGCCATGTGGTGTCTAAACTATTAAAATTGAGATATTTCACATTTTTTATTTGTTCTCATCCTAATTATAACATTGTCCACATTATGTTATTTCAAAAAAGGGGTGGCATTACAGTCATTCAGAATTTCTATCGAAAGATGCTCCCGACAAGGCAAAGTGCCTCTTTTTATCATTTTCCTTTTGTTAGAGTACCATTTTCTTTTTGTCCATCTTTCTTTATTTTTCTTTCTTTTAGGATAAAATGGAGAACCCTTTGTTCGAAAACAGTGCACATGTAAAATTAACGCCCGGTTTCAATGCATGGTACTTTATATTTCATCTTTTTCACGCTACATGCACGGTAAGAAAATGAAGAACCCTTTTTTGTTTATTTACCTTTTCATCTCATCTGTGACGTGTAGCAGTTTTTTCTATCCCAACATATTATATTTTATCTCAAAATTTTAAAAATATTTACCTAAATAAATAATAATGAATAGAGAAAACTGACAATAAACAGTATATAAATAGTAAATAAACAATGAATGAACAGTGTGCGAATAGCATAAAAGTGCATGAATAGTATACAATTTGTCTAAAAATTAAAATAGTAGAATCCGCACTATTTTCAAATTTTAAAAATTAAAAAATATCTCATCTCATCTAATCTTATTATCTAAAAGCATATTTTTTTACTAATTATTTCATCTCATCTTAATTAAAAAAATTTATTACTATTGAAAATATATGATATCATCTCATTTAAATTATATATTCATACGAGGCCTATATTATATCATCTCATGTAAATATATGCAATACCTTAAATTTATTTTATAATTTGATATAATATTATAACAAATTACTATCAATTTATAACAATTCATTTTCGAGCATATATATACCTTTCTTGTCTTGCCATGCCGCTAGTCAAATCTTTGAACAGACTCTTAAAAATATTGGAACATTCAGACGAAATTTCCCGACATGGTATCCTGTTTGAGTTTGAGTTCTTTCTATGGTTGGAACTTGGAAGGGAACTAGCGAATTGTCCAGTATATCTTTCAATTGTTATTAATCCGTCTAACTAATCATCTCCTGAAAAATACACACTTGATCATACCACGGCATTAGCGTTGCCAAATCCTCTCCCCAGCTCGTTGCTTCTTCTTCTGTTGATGATGGCATGTTCTACCTCAGCTCAAACTTACAGAAACCAATCCTTGGGCTCATCCTTGACAGCGCAGGACGGCGGTTCTTCCTGGGCATCGCCTTCTGGAGACTTTTCTTTTGGCTTCCAACGGATTGGAAATGGAGGTTATCTACTAGCCATCTGGTTCAGCCAAATACCAGAAAAAACCATTGTTTGGGCAGCCAATCGAAATAATCTAGTGCCAAGAGGATCCAAAGTTGAGCTTACTACAGACGGCCAATTTGTGCTCAATGACCCAGAAGGCAAAGAGATATGGAGAGCTAATATTACGCGTTCAGGTGTTGCCTATGCAGCCATGCTTGACAGCGGTAACTTGGTGCTGGCAACCCAGAATTCTGTGTATTTGTGGGAGAGTTTTAATCTTCCAACTGATACAATATTACCAACAAACACTATTGGTCGGCTCGGAAAACTTGTTGCACGTTACTCGGAAACGAATTACTCAAACGGAAGATTCCAGTTCTCACTGAAATCGGATGGAAATCTTGTGCTTCAAACTAGAGATGTAATACTGGACACTGCTAATTCTGAGTATTGGTCAAGCGAAACTGCGGGCAGTGGTTTTCAGGTTGTCTTCAACGAGTCTGGTTCTATATACGTTGCAGCAGTAAACGGAAGCATAAAGATGATATCATCGAATGCCGTATCTATGCAAGACTTTTATCAGAGAGCGATTCTTGAATATGATGGAGTTTTTAGGCATTATGTATACCCAAGACGCCCTAATATTTCGAATTCCACGAGTTCGCCTTTGGCTTGGACCCATTTGTCGCCCTTCATACCTTCTAATATCTGCACGGACACATCGGAACGTATAGGCAGTGGAGCTTGTGGTTTCAACAGCTACTGCCAATTAGGAGATGATCAAAGACCTCGTTGCTTATGCCCAGAAGGATACGCTTACATTGATCCAGATGATGTATGGAAAGGATGTAAAGCAAACTTTATCCAACAAAGTTGTAATGAATCATTGCCGGAAAAGGATCTTTTTTACCTTCATACTATGCCAGAAACAAATTGGCCCGAATCTGATTATGAACATTCTGAAGGCCAAACTGAGGATTGGTGCAGGAATGCTTGCTTGGGTGATTGTTTTTGCGCTGCTGCCATTTATGCAGACGACGGAGTGTGCTGGAAGAAGAAATTTCCACTCTCGAATGGAAGGAAGGACCCCAAACAGGGAGGAAAGGCCCTGATCAAAATACGGAAAGATGATTCAACTTTCAAGCCTTCAGATGCAGATTCTAAGAAGAAAGATCGTTCCACTCTGATCCTTATTGGATCGGTGCTCTTAAGCAGCTCGGTGTTTTTCAACGTACTCTTGCTGTTGGCGGCCTTTCTGGCTGTCTTTCGCTTCGATTATTTTAAGCCAAAGGTCGTTCAAAGATACCCAGTGATGCCAGGCATGAACTTGCGAAGTTTCACCTATGAGGAACTAAAAAAAGCTACAGATGGATTCAAGGAAGAGCTGGGGCATGGTGCTTTTGCAACAGTTTTTAAAGGGGCCCTAGAATCTGATCATGGTAAGCCTGTTGCAGTTAAAAAGTTGAACAACATCGTGACACAAGGCGATCTGGAGTTCAAAGCAGAAGTGAGTGCTATTGGCAGAACAAATCACAAAAATTTGGTACAACTGCTTGGTTTCAGTAATGAGGGGCAGCACAGGCTTATTGTATATGAATTCATGAGCCGTGGTTCTCTAGCAAACTTCCTTTTTGGAGGATCACGGCCTAACTGGTACCAAAGAATACAAATTGCATTCGGAACTGCAAGCGGGCTCTTGTACTTGCATGAAGAGTGCAGCACCCAGATCATACATTGCGATATCAAGCCACAGAACATCCTTTTGGATGACTCTTTGACACCAAGAATTTCTGACTTTGGATTAGCCAAGCTTTTGAAGACAGACCAGACTCGGACTATGACCGGAATCAGAGGAACCAAAGGGTATGTAGCCCCTGAATGGTTCAGAAACATGCCCGTTACGGTCAAGGTGGATGTTTACAGCTTTGGAATCTTGCTGCTAGAGATCATCTGCTGCCGGAAGAGTTTTGAAGCAGATGTACAGAATGAGGATCAGATGATACTTGCAGATTGGGTGTATGACTGCTATAAAGAGAGGAAACTGGATCTCTTATTGGGGAATGATGAGGAAGCAATGTCTGACATGAAGAGAGTGGAGAGATATGTGATGATTGCAATATGGTGCATTCAGGAGGATCCATCGCTACGGCCAACAATGAAGAAAGTCATACAGATGATGGAAGGAGCTGTTGAAGTGCCAGTTCTTCCAGATCCATCCTCATTTAATCGTTCAATCTAGATTTAATTCAAACAAAAATTACTTTCCCAGTTGTTCAATTCTCTATGCATATTTAGTTGTCAATACTGTCAGTGTGGCAAGTTGAATAATGTCAATACTGTCAGTGTGACAAGTTGAATAATGTCAATACTGTCAGTGTGGCAAGTTGAATAATAAACGGTATACTCTGTATGATAGTTATATGCAATAGGAGAAAAGAAGTGCTATATAAAATTTTTCTCAGTTAATAATATTAGCGTAGTAATATGTTCCTCACAAAACACAGAATGATCAAAGCAGAGTGGAGATACCAAAGGAGTATTTACCCTTTTTCTAGAATAACTAGAGAAGGGTTGGTTCCTGTTTTAGTTCCTGTTTTGGGATATGTTGGTTTGGGGATTAAACCAAATCATGTGACTGCCGCTGAACTCTTCCCTGCATGGGAACGAGCATTAATTGAATACATGAGTGCCCTCTCCTTTTTGCTTTGATGTATATGTTCTCTGAATAGTTTATTCCTCTTAACATGGACATATGTTCAAGAGTTTAGCTGTAGAAAGTCAGCTGGGTTTTCTCATTGGGGCAGGATAACTCTTTCTAAAACCCAGGGGGTTTTTCACAAAGTTCTTGATCTTATAAATCATTCCAAGTGTGGAAGGACACTGGATGCTTCAATGCTCATATCTCAAGGGAAGCAAATTCTTCTTGGTAGAATATTTGACATGATTTCACTATCTATTGACATGATCCTGTGTTGCTCATTTGTGTGACATTTCAACACAAATGATGCAGATTCTCCATCTTTTTTACTTCTAGCATATATTGATGCCGCCTTCTTTTGTTGTCTTTTGTCAAATTTTCAAGGAATCTTGAATGTTAAGAGGAATCTACTATTCAGAGAACNATATGGTGCATTCAGGAGGATCCATCGCTAAGGCCAACAATGAAGAAAGTCATACAGATGATGGAAGGAACTGTTGAAGTGCCAGTTCCTCCAGATCCATCCTTATTTATTCGTTCAATCTAGATTTAATTCAAACATAAATTACTTTCCCAGTTGTTCAATTCTCTATGCATATTTTGTTGTCAATACTGTCAGTGTGGCAAGTTGAATAATATCAAGAAACGGGCCGGGTACTCTGTATGATAGCTGTATGCAATAGGAAAAAAGAAGTGCTATATAAAATTTTTCTCAGTTAATAATATTAGCGTAGTAATATGTTCATCATAAAACACAGAATGATCAAAGCAGAGTGGAGATACCAAAGGAGTATTTACCCTTTTTCTAGAATAACTAGAGAAGGGTTGGTTCCTGTTTTAGTTCCTGTTTTAGGATATGTTGGTTTGGGGATTAAACCAAATCATGTGACTGCAGCTGAACTCTTCCCTGCATGGGAACGAGCATTAATTGAATACATGAGTGCCCTCTCCTTTTTGCTTTGATGTGTATGTTCTCTGAATAGTAGATTCCTCTTAACATGGACATATGTTCAAGAGTTTAGCCGTAGAAAGTCAGCTGGGTTTTCTCATTGGGGCAGGATAACTCTTTCTGAAACCCAGGGGATCTCTCACAAAGTTCTTGATCTTATAAATCATTCGAAGTGTAGAAGGACACTGGATGCTTCAATGCTCATATCTCATGTGATGCAAATTCTTGTTGGTAGAATATCTGACATGGATGATTTCAATATCTATTGACATCCCAGACGGATTAGAGAGGGAGAGAGTTTGGAATATGCTAAAACCCTAAAACACTTCAAAGAGGCGTATAATTGATAAACTAATCGTTTAGTAACCATATACTCATCAAATTCTTAGTCTCTTATTTCAATATTTATCTCATTTTTTGACCAAAAAATCACTTGTTCAACACAGAAGAAATTATTAAGAAATAAAAAATAAAAAAAATAAAAAGACTTGAAAAGAATACAAATGCTTTAATAATGAAAGAATTTCATAAAAGAAAACTTACAAATTGACATGACTTGATGTTTAAATTGTAAAATTATTTTTGTTGTAAAATAAATATAACATATCAGATGAAGTCATCTCTAACTGTGAATTTATTTTTATAAAATATTTTTGTGATGCTTCTAAAAAATTGTCTAATTACAGTAAATTCAAAAGCAACATTTATGTTCAACTTTCAACCAAAAATTCGCATAATTCAAGTTATTGCTGTCCTTTGCTTGCCTAAAGCAGTTGCAAAATTCCTGTCCTTGGGTTTCAGTTCTGGAGACAAATCGCATCAACTTTTTAGTTTTTTTTTTTTTTTATTTTACTTTGAAGTCAGTTTAATAAGTTGTGTTTAGATATTGAGTTGAGTCGAGTCAAAATGAAAGTTTAAAGTTAAATAAAATATTATTAAAATATTATTTTTTAATATAATTATTATTTTAAGATTTGAAAAAATTTAATTTTTTATTATATTTTATGTTAAAATTTAAAAAAATTATAATAATTAAATAAGATAAGTGGATAAATTGAGATGGATTTGAGAATCAAACTTAGAGGGCATAGCTCACCATGGAGCTTCTTGGTTTTACTAAAATGCCCTTCGGTTTTCAATTTTCTTAGCAGCATATCTCAGTTGGCACTATGAGTCACACACAGGCTACAGAGCCAATCAACAAATATCTCTTCGTCTCTGTCTCTCTTCCTTCCTCCGTCTCATTTATCCAATTTTTTTAGGGGGGCCAACGTGCCGTTCCTCATATGCTTATCCCGAATCTAATTCGAATCACAGTTTCTTGATCTGGGAATCCCATATTTCAACCTCAGATCATAGTTTTTCAGTTCAAAATCCTTACTTTTCTCAGCTTTTCTCCGTGGAAATCCGTTGGAAGATGAAAACCCATCTGTGCTTTGCTCTCTTTTAAGCTTATACCGGTGCTTTAACAGATTCAAACCAATTGTTTTAATGTTGAAGATGCGAATAATCTGTTTTTCACATCTGGTTAGTATCATTTTCTCTGTCTATCTATTGATTTTTTTATTGTTCAATATATTGCTTTTATTCTTGATATTTCTGGGCTATGAAAGTTGAAACTTGTTGTATTATGTTTGAATTGTTTTAGTTCTATCAAGTTCATGCTTTGTTTTAGATCTTAATTTTCTATTTTTGGAGATTGTGCTTTTTATAAAAGCTTATTTTCTGGTGCTTTGATCTTCAAGATTTGATAATCTCATGAGCTCATTTTACCCTTTACGTTGATTGAGGTTTATATGGATGTTACTTTCCAAAGATTTTAGTTTCAAAATTTCTATGTCGCTGCGCTTTGATGTATTGAGAGTAAACCGATACAAATTTTTTAGTTAGTTGCTGAAGCAGAAGTTTGGTTAGTTGTTCATCTTCTAATTGACTTTTGTAAACCAAATCTTCTGTAAGCTGTGGCTGGTTTGTTTGAAAATACAGATGAAAAACAAGTTAAAATTGATTATCAAATATTGAATTTTCAATTTTGTCCTAAGGTTTGCTTTCACCTTCAAGAGGGCTGTTATATGAAAGGCTTTTGATGTTTGAATAAAAAATATATATGTATATTGAATTTTCAAGTTTTTGGACCGTAGAGAGAAAGTCTCTTCTTGCAAGTACTAAGCTTGCTGTTTAGCTTAGCCAAGTAGCCAAGTTTATGTCTTTGGCGAGCACAAAAGCAACAGCAAACAATGATTTACAAATTGATTGTTAATGTTTTATCTCCTCTAACCAAATGGAGATTAAGGAGTTTTTTGGGTCAGATATTTATCTTTAGATTATTCATATGCAGTTTATAAGTTGTTTCAGTTTCCAGTGAAAATCAAAGCAGCCCAGCACAAATCTGGATTAAATTGTGAGGCAATGCCTATACCTCTTCTGTGTCTATAGGATTCCTATCATTTGCAGCCTCTGGCAAAGTAGACAAGGACAAGGCACCAAACATTTTCTATGCTCTACATCCATCCATTGATAGTCATCTCAACCACTTAACCAGTATGGTGTGTGCTACAACTAATCGCCCCCTTCACTAATAAGGCCACATTATCTAGCCATTTTATAGTTGTGCCATGCTACTTTATGGTATCTAGCTGCCCCTTTAAGCACACATCCATAACCTCACCCTCTACCCTAGTCTTATGAGGGGAGGAGGTGATCTAGTTCAAAGAGTCATCAACATAATTTATGCATGTTGGAGACTAAGTACCACGCATTATCCTTTAGATTGTTAAAAGTACTCCTTTATGCATGTGGGAACTGCTTTGTTGCAACTGCCATAAAAGACAATATGGATTCATTTTGACAGATGTCCAACTATTTTACATTTTGCTAGATAGGTGGTGTCAGAATGTAATAGTTGTCTTTGTTTATTGGTAAGGAGTGTTTGTGTGCTAGTTGCTATTTGTTATGTTATGGAATTGCTCAGCGGGATCTGCTATCATGTTTCATTGTTTTTTCCCACTCCAACATGTATCTTTCTATTTCGTTGGCCTCCAAATAGAACGTGATGGAATTATAAAGATTATTATAGTTTAGCCATATTTATCAGAAATTTGTATTTACTTACTAGAATGTATATCTTGGGTATATTGACTCCTTTATATTGGTTTTCTGTCTGGCAGAAATATTTTTTATTTGTATGAGTTATTCTGTCGTGGTGCTTTAAGATTATGGGTAGAGGTAGAGGAAAGGGGAAGAGGTTAACTATTACCAATCATGACGATCCGGGCAGTGGTGAGGAGGAGAAAATTCCTGCACAGAAGAGAAGGGGAAGACCACAGAAACCACTAAAGGATGAAATTGATGAAGAAGTCGAAAAGATAGAAGAGGAAGACAGTGAGAATGCAAAATCTGGTACTCCAAGCAAAGAGATGAAGAGCCCTTCGGCAACAGAAAATGGAAAGAAGAGGAAGCGAAATCCACAGGTAAGAGAAAAGCCAGATTCTGTGAAGGAGGAGAATGGTAATGGCAACCGACTAAGCACTGATGATTCAACTAAGTCTAATGGATTTCGACATAACGGAAGCAGGCGAAAAAACAAGCCTCGTCGAGCTGCTGAAGCAGGTGTTGAGTGCAAGTGAGATTGTGGCTTGTTATCACAATGGGCTCTCCCATTTTTCACTATTGGATTGCGGATAGGAAGTGTGAGACCACAAATTTCATCATGCCTTTTTTTTCCCTTTAATTTTTGTTACTTCTCCATTTTGGTAGCTCTTTGTTATTCCTTTCTAAATTTAGATTGTGAGATTCAGAATTTGATTCTGCTGGTTGTAATTTTCCGTAATGCTATTATATTTTATGATTTCATCTGTTTTTGTACTACATTAATATGCTTGACTTGCTTATGCTGTTTATATTTACTTTTTTCATTCTTCTAAAATGATATTTCTGCTGCCTATATCTAGTAAAATAAAAAGTAGATATTTACTCTCTGCTCTGAAACTTATCTCTGTGAAGTTCCCAACGCTGTTTTCCCCTAGTTATAAGGATCCTTATTCAGTACTTTAGAACAGTATCTTTCTGGTCCTTATTTTCTTTGGTTAGAAATGTTTTCATTTTTTGCAGTTTCTTTTTATGTCAATAACTGAATACAACTCGAACTTCAGACAAATTATTGAGCTTCATTTAGCCTTGTTACTCCATGATCTGATTCTGGCTTGCAAGCATGATCCTTCTTTGTTACCTCCATATTATGTGTATATTTTTTGTTTAGTCTTGGCACATTTTTTTGTAGATCTTTGTCTTCATAAAATCCTTTCCCAAATGCATTATGCTTGGTTTCAGAAAGTGACTATGCTATGTTAGCAATGATTGTCGGTTTATGCTTCTTGAGTTGTTGGGACTGATTTCTGAAGTAATAACTGAATATTTAATGAAACTTGGTGGAGAATCTCCATGCTAAGGACTCGAGTTCAATGCTCTGCTTAGTAGGTGTAGATAAGCTTGGAAAAGAAAAGAAGAAATAAACAACATGAAATGTTATTAACTATGTTTGGTTATCAACTCCTTGGTTCAAGTGGTAAAGGCTTTGGTTTTGTTAGTATACTCCTCCCAAGGTCCAAGATTCAAATCTCACCGTGTGCAAACAATCTCTGGATTTTCTCCCTGGGATTACTCGGGACTCTATTCCCAAACACCCCGACCATGTTTGATTACCAGATTTAGATATTTGGGAATTACTATCACATTTTGTGATTGCCATGTAAGGCGTTATTTTTGTTCTGAGGTATCTGTATAAATTGCCCCACAATTGCATATTTGAGATTTGTTGCTATCTGCTTGATGTGAGTTATTCGTATATTTTTTCTTACCAATGTTAATGATGATCTTAAAACGTGTGATCTCTCAGCTCTCTTTACTCGTTATAAAACGCTCTGCATGGTGGTAAATTCAAAAACTAGGGGACGGATTGGAAGAAGATATCCTAATTCCTAACCCGGATTCTGAATTTCTATTTTCTCCCCCTGCTTGTCAGACTTAACAATGAGGTTAATCCATTGCTGCGTAATGTGGAGGGTTTGAAAACAGATTTGAGTTCGGGCCTTTTGAACAGAATGAAGTAGTCTTACAGTAGTACATTGTGAACAACTTAGGTTGCGTTAATATAATATTTCTTCGATGTCTTTCTCCTGCTTGAAGTTCAGGACAGATGGATCGTGGGCTCCTAATTTGGCCATTTTGGTCAAAAAATTTGGAGGAACTTATTCGAGAACTAATGAAGTTTTCATTACTCAATTTGAAATTCGAGAAACGATAGTTGTAGTTGTGAATGTGTAAAAATCGTACAATTATTTTGAAAAAAAAGTGAATAAATATAAGACTCGTAATAAAAGAAAGTAAAATTTGAATAGTCTACTTTTCTTCAAAACGACTGCATAGTGTTAGTGTATTATATGTCTATATGTGACATTACTTTTGAAATTATGACATAATTTATATTCTTTTTTACAATTCGTTTTCTTTTTCTGTATTTAATCATGTAGATGCCATATTTAAAAGAATTTAAAATCAAATTATGAATAAAATTAATAACTAAGAAGTTGTTGGGAGTCGGAAGTCAAACAGGCAACTAAATCCGATTCATTAGGCACCAAATCCAAAATATTTTTAAGAACAGACTGGGTGAACAACTGGATTGCACTCATTTTGGTTGGAGTGAAATTAAACCTCCAATTTTTATCTTTATTTTTTTAATTGGAGGGAAATTAAATAACTTCCAACAATTCTTCACTTCGGTAGTCCTGCCTTACGGGGACGATTGCTTGACTATATATCTTGACAATAGAAAATAAAAGAATTGCTATGATAAATTTTAGGGGTGTTACCATACCTCCCGAACGGGAACGTTGTCCTGCCTTACCTCAGGATGGGCAAGGGGACAATTTGTGCCCATAACCCAGGTTCTACCTCCCATGGTGGAGTGTGCCCATCCGAATTCTGGAGGAAAAATTGGCTCCAAGTCACGATAAGATTGAAGATACGTGCACAACATAGGATATGCAAAATTCACCATCAAATATGGACATATTTACCTCTCTAACCCTATTCTTTAAATATTCAAATGCGGTATCATTAGATGGTCATTGTTTATTGTTATTGTCACCAATTGCTCCAAACTCTATTCCTTTATTCTGGGCTCCGTAGTTTGCTCAATGGTGTCACCTTTCTGATGGATGATTAAACAAAACTTAAGAACCATTTTGTGTAACCTTTAATCACTATTTACAAGATGAGCAATTAAACACATGTTGTTTCACTTTTAGACCAATGTCCATGTATCAATGGTGAGGCAAACTCTTTGGCCGTTCAATAAATCTTTTAACAAATCCTTCTCAAGCTCATATATTTTAAGAACATCTTTCACCACCGTGTGGAGGAAATGAATATAACCCTACACAAATTGAAATGATAGCTGGTCAATTATGATTATGCAAGCTAAAGACCTTTTATACCTCTCCTAGTAAAACTTCACAAACGTTTTTACTATATTAACCCCACCACTCCCATTTACCATCTTTTAAAGTCCAATATCCAATTTAGATTGATTTTTTTTCAAGTACTTCATGTCTTATAGAACTTTTCTTGCATTGTTCTTCTAAATAACTTTTCAGTTGAGAAGTGTTATGTCGTTTATAGTGATAACCATAAACAATTCCACAATAATTACATTTTGCTGGTTGGTCATTAGGGTTACCACCCTCTAATTTTGTAAAATCTTCCACATGATGGAGACGATATTTTCTGTGGTGGACCCATGGGTGTAGCTATAAGGGTAGTGTAGGAGATGTAATACTAGTGCCAGTCTTTGGACTTGGAAAAGTATTATCATCATTGACACCAGCACAATCACCACTATTCATGAACTTATCAAACTATCAA
The DNA here is from genome assembly GCA_011037825.1 of Carya cathayensis. Lineage (NCBI taxonomy): Eukaryota > Viridiplantae > Streptophyta > Magnoliopsida > Fagales > Juglandaceae > Carya > Carya cathayensis. The sequence goes on along the minus strand of QGSO01000460.1, from coordinate 235,419 downwards.
ACACTTGACATAATACAAAGTATAAAAGATTTTAGGTTTTTAAAATTGCACAAAACGTAGTATCCCAAGACCCCAATCTTGGTTAGGGTTTTACTTTGAAACCATAATAAAAAATTACAAAATCCAAAACCCCAATTTGGAAAATGGAAGACGAAGCTTGAGACAACAACCTATGGTGACGGCAACAACGACATGAGAGAGTGATGGAGACAACTCAAACGAGGTAGAGGGTCAAGAGAGAATGAAGGAGATTCAGGACATGGGGAGAGGGAAGGGAAATCATCAGGGAGGAGGTGAGTTTAGGTAATACGGTTCATTATATATATATATATATATGCAAGCAGGTTGGTGGGGATCCATACCTGCCCGTTCACTTGATGTTGGGGCTGGATGTGGGCATCCACCAAACACCCCTAGCTAAAAGGTTAATTTAAACTTGTACTTATTTAAACGACTACCAGATACAATGTTTTTTTTCCTAAGTATTGATACATGATACACATCCTTGAGGGTAAGTATTTTTTTAGTAGTGAACTCTAATGCTATTATGCATTTTCCTCAAACTACAGCAATGGACAAGTTTCCCATGTAAATAACGCATCCACTTTTGTTAACTCATACCTCTTGAACAGACTCTTGTCTTTGCATGGATTTCTCATACTTTTTTGGATTGATTGGTTGCTCAGTTTGTCGGTCTTACGTTCCTCTACCATGTGTATATTGAAGGTCAAAGAGCTCGGCTCTTCCTTACTACATATCTCTAAGTTTGATTTCTTGTTCTATACAAAGCTGTTGACCTAAATCTTGCAAAGACATGTCCTCCTTTCTATATTTCAGACTTTTTCTTGTAGTCTTTTCAAAATTGAGGAAATTTTCAATAATGGATGAAACTGAAATAGAACCATATATTTTGCTATTTTTTTGAGTGAAATGATTAAGAGTATGCATAATGATAGGCCTATAGTGTATCATTTCATAACTAAAAAAATTTGGAAGCCAACAATTCTTACTTGTGACATTCTAAAAGATATTGAGCCTCAAGTGTATTATACAAAGAATCCTTGGTAATTGCCTTGTTCTCTTAAGTGCCAAACAATGTGTCATACATTGAATTGCAAAAATGTCCTTGCAGATTTAGTCATGTTCTTGTTTAATCCTCGCTCGACTCTAAGTAATTATCTCATCCTCATTTGCAGAAGGCTTGGGAGTGGCTAGAGCATACACCACCTTGAGATTAGCTAATGAGGAAATTCATCTTCTTTTGCCAACATCAAAAACTGGCTTCATCAAAGCGTGTGAATTTTACGAAGTCCACAACGAACTCTCTCAAACTATGCACAATAATTAAATATAAATTGTATTACAAAAAGGAGTAAAAAGAGTTTGCTTTAGGGCGTGCACAATGTTGCTTTCATCAAGATAATATTTACCTCCACCAGTAACAATATACACATGAGTTACTGACAAATTTGCCTCCAAAATACAATGAAGTCCAAAATAAGTCTACTATTTAATTGCGTTATACACAAATAAAATTAGACTTGAAAAGCTCTCTAATTAGGGCTCAGCAAAAATCTGAAATTCCGACTTTGCCTCTGACTCCGCATCGACTCGAATAAGTCAGAATCGGAGTCGAAGTCAGATGTGGTGACGTACCGACTCTGACTCTAAAATTGTACTACTTTTTACAAAAATATATGTATTTTTTATATATATTTTATATAACTATAACTTATCTAGTTAATGAAATTCAATAATATACTAGCATGAGCAAATGTTATAAAATAATATGCTTACACTATAATATAAATAGACTAAATTCACTAATAATAGTTTAGTAAATGTAAACACTACACTATCAACTATTACTACCATGTAACAATAATGTATTATAACAACTAATGTATAAACACTAATGTATAATAACATTTAATACAGTTATATAATAACTAATTTATAATAACATTTAATACTAATGTATTATGTATAAACACAAATATATAAATATATAATAACATGTAATACTAATGTATAAAAATTAATATATAATAACATATAATACTAATGTATAATAACATTAATTTGTACAATGATTTATTCTTACAATTTTGGTTATATTTTAATAAAATTGAAATTGAAAAACTATTTTTTTTTTTAAAACTGAAATCTGAAAGCCCAAACCCAATTAGTGAGAGCCCAAGATTGTCAAATTGAAATTTTAAATTGGTTAAGAAAAAAGTCCAATAAAAAAACTCAAATCCAACTCTGTTCAAATAAAGTGGGAGTCGGAGTCAGATTGGAGGCTATGCGAATCATAGTCGGAGTCGGAGGTAGGGCACTCCAACTTTGATATTATCGATGCTCAGCCATACCTCTGATAGTACAATTATTCCATGAGATTAGTAATCTATTTTTTGCATAATAAACAGATACTAATAACTAGTTTTGAGTTTTGAAGAAATGAAAGACTTTCGAAGGAGAGGTAGAATTTCAAAAATAGAGGCGCTCCCAGCCAGTCAGGTGTCAATTTTGTTTTCACACCTGCCAATCATGAAGATCCACGTAGGCATCCCAACAAATTTCGAATTGCACCCGTCTGCACTGAATCGATCTCTCATTCTTTCTCACACTCTCCCTGTTTCTCTCCCTCTCCCTCCCCCATCTACACTAAATTGACCAACAGTGCCCAAAAAAATTAAAAAAAAATCCCTGCACCCGTGAGTTCCAATCGATGAACATCCCTGCTAATCTCACTATCGTGATGACTGCAATTCTTTTGAGGGCTTTTATGAAATTGGCAAGAAAATGCTCAAGGAAAATCATGATGCAAACCACCAAAAGAATGAGCTCAGCCAAATTGATGCCATTCAGCTTGTAAGGGGATTCCCCCCCCCCCCATGGGCCTAAGAAATAGGGCCTAATCAGAACGAAGGGAACAAGGAGCTAGGAGGCTCAAACCTGCACCACTGCCCCTTTTCGTGTTGATCTAAGGAAAACCTGGCTTACGGGAGGTCCCTAAGTGATGGTGCTGCAAAAGATACCGTATGGTGTGATAGTACCAGATAGGGAGGCGGTGTAGAGGTGGGACCGGCTGCCGTGAACCGTACTTCGAAGAACTATCATGCACTCGAGTGCCCATCCAATTGGAAGACAAAGGGAAGGGAGAGTCATTGATCTACTGGCACAAAGATATCAACGGATGAATGGAGGAGCTATCGAGAACACTTCAACAAAGAAAACATGAAGCATTGATGAGAAAGAATGGAAACCACACTGCATTAATAGCGCCCCAAGCTTGGGCTCAACACAGAGGCCATACCGCATCAAGAAGTTCTGACAAGGGAATAGTGCTAGAACAAGATCCCTTGGGGACAGACATGCTCTGCCCCTCCCTACACATCCTGGGTATAAATAAAGATCCCTCAGGTACAAGAGAACCTTGGTCACTCTAACTCTTGAAACTACTCTTTGCATCCCTTACTATTTTTGAAAGAACTCCTACTAACTCAAGCATCGGAGACTCCTCGGCCTTAAGGCCAACCACCTCCCACCATTCTCCTACCTCGTTCTTGTAGGCCCGAAGCACAAAAGACCTGAGCTCCTGAGAGTTCGGTCCACAGGTGTGCGAAACACAAAATTAAAAATAGCAGGTACAAAAAGCATTTGATGATATCCTTTTGCAAGAACTTCAAGACCACTCAATGGAGGATCAATCAATTGCTAGTAGCATTAGTTCGAATCACGACCTCTTTGAAAAGAGTCATGGTGAGGGCTAGGAATAGAGCATCTCAGCTTAGAGTGAGCCTACTAGAGACAATATGTTACAAGATCCAGAAGAAATATGGCTCAAAGCTGATAGTATTAGCACTCCCATGGAAGAGAGAACAACATCAGATGTGAATAGTGAATCTGACTAAAAAATGCCCAAGAGCTAGAGTTATTTGAAAATTTTGATCATCCTCAATAAATTTGTGAAGGCATTGGAGAAGGTGGATGCTTGATAATGCACTTCAACAGGTCATTTCTAAGTTAGCTCCAACTCAAAAACGAACAGTAGCGCTTCTTGTAGAAGCTATTGAGACAATTCTTCCACTGTCAGAAATTGAAATTAGTTAGAGCTCTAATGCAGCAATTTGTACTCGAGAAAATCCCGTTCAAGCCTGTAATGGTTCTTCAACTCAAAGCACAAGAGAGGCAAGTCAAGAAAGTAATAATGAAGAGTCAATTGAAATATTCCAAGGTTATCTAGACCAAGTCAATAATTTTCTCATGGATAAACGGCTACCTGCAATGAAATTTTCTGAGCTCACTAAAACTAATTTGGAATGTTGTTCCATTAAAGTACAACAACATATAACAACCTCTCAAACACTGGTGAAGATTGGAAGGGAAAGCAAACTATTGCCATCAAAGATCTCAGCTCATGTAATAAGTTCTCCTTGAAGCCAGAGAACATTGTAAGTAGGCCTGGAATAGTCGGGTTTATACCCAACCCGACCCAAAATGTGCACAGCTAAGGAATCAACTCAATCCCATCCTATCAAAATAAAACTGGGTCGGACTTGTATGACCCAATGGGGAAAGCAATGAAGAAGAAACTTGTTCTCTCTCTATTCTCGCTTTTCTTAAACAAATTATTAGAATATATTTGTACCATTTCTTCAACCACAAAGCAGTAGGAGAAATGGATTCTTCCAGATTTTGCCTTTGAGGGCGACCTTATTTCATGGAATTAGAAAAATGGATCTATCTGCCAATATATATATATACATATGATTTATGATTCTATGAATCAACCCAAGTTGCAGTAGACTATTAATATCAAATCCAGAAGTTGCATCAAACAATGCTTTCAAAAATCTTGACCTCTCAACCTCTGTGACAATTGTCAATGGAATCAGAGAAACACTTTCCTTTGCCCACACCACCGCCAGTGCCCCATATGCATGAGTTAATGCCAGTAGGTGTAAGTTACTTGGGGAAAAGCAGATTTTCAAAACTTATGATGTAAATGAATATATGGTTAATGCTTTTGGTGGGCGTTGGATGCATTGGAATGATGAATGTAGAATGGCTTTCCGCTTTAGAAAAATCCCTGGCAATTGGAGACCCTTTCTGGAAGCAATCGGCAACCCTTTCTAGATTTAGAATGATAGCTGTAGAATGACTTTAGAAAATCTGAAATCTGAACATCTTGGACTTGGGACTGGAGGCTAGGGTTGGAGGATGATGATGAGTGTGATTTTATAGTCAGAGTCTCGGATAGGTTGAAAAAAAAATATGAACCAGTTGATTAGTCAGGTTGGAGACCCGATAAGGAATAACTCGATAAAACCCGGGTCAGGTGAGGCCATTTTAATCGGGCCCAACAAACTTTCGATCATATGCATTGCCCTAATTGCAAGCACCTATCATGAAGACGTTGGAGAGAATGGAAAAGCCTCCAAACTAATTACTCCAAGTTCAGAACTCTCAAACAGTGCATCTGAAACAGAAGGGTTACGGGGGGAGAAGGAGGGTTACAGGGAGAGAAGAGGAAAGAGGGAAAAGAGAGAAGAGGTTACCTGGATGTGTGTTTATTACAATCTCTATAAATCACATACGTGTTTATTTTTCACTGGTAGGTGTGAAAACAAAACTTACACTGAATCGGCCTCAAGGTTTTCTGTTTCAAAAACTTATTTGCTTAAATGAGCCTCTGCATAGGGGCATATTTATAGATGACAAAAGCCTAAAGGATATTAGCAAAAAGTTATAATTATTTGTTTGCATTAAATATTAAAATAGTCCATGTGATTTGCTCCTAAGACAGACTAGTCCCTAAGTTTTAATTATGAACTTTTTACTCCTTGTACTTTCAATTTTAATTAATCATTTCGTTACTATTTCGCTAGTCAACTGTTAAATGCCAGGTCAACACTCAAAAAAAGTTTTTAAAAAATTAAAAAAAAACATAAATATTACAAAAACTTAAAAACACAAATATTATAAAAACTTAAAAATTTAAAAATTTCTGAAAGAAATTCAATTTAAAATGAATAACTATGTTTTCCTTATGAGTTATATTTTTCTTTAAAGAAAGTAATGATTGAAATTTATTTTAGAAAATTTTGAATTTTAATTTCAAGTTAAATCCTAAAAATCTATTTAAATAGTTTTAGAAGTTAAAACTGGAATTAAATCCTAAAAGTTATATTCATTTTAAATTGAGTTTTATTTTTTAAGAAGTTGTTTAGTTTTTAAATGACTTTTTTTTTGTATTATTTCTGCATTTTTTAAAATTTTTTAGAACTCATTTTTTTTATTACAAATGGATTTTTAAAAATTATTTTCTATTTATGAATTTATAAAAATCATTTCTTGATGTAAAAATAAAAATAAGACTTTTTGGTTTTTGGGAAGGTGTATAAAATTAAATTTGTTTTTTAAATAAAAAGCAAGGGGATGATAACTAGCTGGTGAGGAATGAGGATGATCAGCGGCAAAGATTGAGGCCCGGATTGGTTACACAATATCAAAAGATTTATCTCATCTCATCTCAACTCATCATTACAATTTTTTCAAATCTCCATACAAAATATAATAAACAATTTTACTTTTTCGAATCCCAATATAAAATTAATATTACAAAATTATATTATAACAATATTTTATTCATTATTATTTAAAACATCTCATTTCATCTCATCCCATCTGATCTGTGTAACCAAACGGAGCCTGAGACATTGTCCAGACTCCTACGGGTGATGCACATGTCAAGTTTTTAATGGTGCTGGCCTATGGCCCTATCATGACTACAAACAGCTGACTGTTATAATGATAACAAATAAAATATAAGGAGTAAAAAATTCAGAATTAAAAGACTTAATGACTAATTTGTTACAAAAGCACATCATGAACTATTTTAATATTTAACCTTTTTTATTTTGCTAAAATGGTTTCAAAATTGTTATATGCTTGCACTTTTATAAGAAGATAGATGTGTTTATCACCAATGTAGTAGCTTAGTTGGTACGAGATTGTATTCCATAGTTTCAAGGTTAGGAGTTTGATTAAAGACATAAGTTGAAACCACTTGTAATAGTAAAACCTGACATTTAGACTATAATTAAACAATCAGTTTGCACTTGTGGGATCGCTAATGCATGCCCATATCCTCAACAATTAATTAAAAATGCTTTTGTGACATTGGATTGATTCAAACATTTTCCATTAAACATTGATCTGCTTTATTATGTGTTTAGATGTTGAGATGTGTTGAATTCTTTACAAATAGTAGTGAGTTGAGATGATGAACTGATTTTTGTGGGACCCACCTAAAATGAGTTTAGATGTGTTTGGATGTTAAAATGAGTTTAGATTTGTTTATAAGAAATTAAAAAATGTTATGGGTCTCATATGTAAAGATGTATTGAGTTGAAAAATATTGTGGGTCTCACATGTAGAAAGATTTGAATTAAAATGAGTTTATTGATTTGAGAGTTGTGTGTTTGGATGTTAGATTCAGCTTAAAATTAGACTGAACTGAGTTAATTTCAGTGCACCTCAACATCCAATTAAACATTTTCTACTTTAAATATTGACCTACTTTTCATAATTTCTCTCTTTTCCCATAACTCAAATTCTAAAATAAACTTTAAAATAATATTAATATGTTGAAAATTTTCTATGTACGTTCTTCATATGTTTCCCTAGGATTTTAAATGATATTTTTTTAAATTAAAAGAAAAAAAATCAGTACATTAATTATCATCATATACAATGTAATTTTGAATAGAGGCCAAAAGAGCAGGTGAAAGATCATATAATTAGATGTTTACCTCTCCAATGCACCATGCAAGCATGTGCATAACACCAAGCAAAATATATATATTATTAATAGTGGTATCGTTATCATTATATATAATGTAATTTTTGGCTGAAGTGAAAGGAACAGAACATGTGAAATGATCTTATATTATCTACCTAACCAAATTACCTAACCATGCAAAGTGCGTATCATCCTGTAAAAAAATTATTGTTATTGTTATTAATATTATTGTCATTATATATAATATAATCTTCGAACAAAAACAAATGAGTAGGTGAAAGTTTCTTAGTAGATCATGTCTACCCACTAATGTATTATGCATAACACGTCATGCATGCGTGAAAAACACCATCATTAGTATTGAGTATTATATGTATTGAGCGTCATGAACTTCCCTTTTTCAATTGTTTCTTTTTTAATTCAAATTTAAAATCTTCGTCATTATAATAACTAACGTGTTAACACGTATGATTACGTTCGTAAAATTGTAAATATAGATAACATTTTCCGTTACTACTATCAGTATTATTATCAATATAATATAATGGAAGTTTCAGTTGGTACGAGATTGTATTCCATAGTTTCAAGTTAGGAGTTTGATTAAAGACATAAGTTGAACCACTTGTAATAGTAAGCCTGACATTTAGACATAATTATCCAATCATTTGCACTTGTGGGATCGCTAATGCATGCCCATATCCTCAACAATTAATTAAAAATGCTTTTGTGACATTGGATTGATTCAAACATTTTCCATTAAACATTGATCTGCTTTATTATGTGTTTAGATGTTGAGATGTGTTGAATTCTTTACAAATAGTAGTGAGTTGAGATGATGAACTGATTTTTGTGGGACCCACCTAAAATGAGTTTAGATGTGTTTGGATGTTAAAATGAGTTTAGATTTGTTTATAAGAAATTAAAAAATGTTATGGGTCTCATATGTAAAGATGTATTGAGTTGAAAAATATTGTGGGTCTCACATGTAGAAAGATTTGAATTAAAATGAGTTTATTGATTTGAGAGTTGTGTGTTTGGATGTTAGATTCAGCTTAAAATTAGACTGAACTGAGTTAATTTCAGTGCACCTCAACATCCAATTAAACATTTTCTACTTTAAATATTGACCTACTTTTCATAATTTCTCTCTTTTCCCATAACTCAAATTCTAAAATAAACTTTAAAATAATATTAATATGTTGAAAATTTTCTATGTACGTTCTTCATATGTTTCCCTAGGATTTTAAATGATATTTTTTTAAATTAAAAGAAAAAAAATCAGTACATTAATTATCATCATATACAATGTAATTTTGAATAGAGGCCAAAAGAGCAGGTGAAAGATCATATAATTAGATGTTTACCTCTCCAATGCACCATGCAAGCATGTGCATAACACCAAGCAAAATATATATATTATTAATAGTGGTATCGTTATCATTATATATAATGTAATTTTTGGCTGAGGTGAAAGGAACAGAACATGTGAAATGATCTTATATTATCTACCTAACCAAATTACCTAACCATGCAAAGTGCGTATCATCCTGTAAAAAAATTATTGTTATTGTTATTAATATTATTGTCATTATATATAATATAATCTTCGAACAAAAACAAATGAGTAGGTGAAAGTTTCTTAGTAGATCATGTCTACCCACTAATGTATTATGCATAACACGTCATGCATGCGTGAAAAACACCATCATTAGTATTGAGTATTATATGTATTGAGCGTCATGAACTTCCCTTTTTCAATTGTTTCTTTTTTAATTCAAATTTAAAATCTTCGTCATTATAATAACTAACGTGTTAACACGTATGATTACGTTCGTAAAATTGTAAATATAGATAACATTTTCCGTTACTACTATCAGTATTATTATCAATATAATATAATGGAAGTTTCTAAAGGAAACCAAATTAGTAGGTGAAGGGATTTGATTTTATATTTACCTTGCCAACTGTAAAAGGCACCATATATGCACCATCGCCATCCTGATCTCGTGGTAGTTGTCAAAATAAGGAAAAAAAATATATACTCTTCAGTCCCCAGCTTGTTTTTCGCTGTAAAAGAAATAAAAAAATAAAAATAAAAAGTATTCTTAATTATTCTCAACAGTAGTAATATGTGTATATATATATATAATGTTTATCTTCCTGCTGGGATTTTATTTTTATTTTTTTTCCATTGTAATTAAAGAAGTTTTATTTAATGATGTTGTGAATGTGTTTTTTTAAAAAATATATAAAAATGTTAAAAAAATCATGTGAAAAAAAGCAAAAAGAAAAAAACACATAAAATACACCAGAGCCCAGCAGGACAGTACAGCCACCCTGCCTCTATTTATATAGGAAAATGCTTATGCAACCGTTGGTGGCTCTGGTCTCTCGCTAATTTTTTATTTTTATTTTTTAATAATTAAGAAAAAATTATTTAATATATATATATATATATTAGTATCCTTAGCCCTCCCCTGGCTACGTACTTCGGTCCAGTGAGATTTTAGACAAGCTAGCTGCAGTTTTGGACAACATAATGGGCAGCAACAGCAAAAGCAACAGCAAAATGGACACCAGAGACAAGTAATTACTTCGATCGATCTCTTTTCGGAGCAAATATATTTTGTTTTTTTTGTTTTTTTTTTTTGTTTCAAATTTAGCAAAGATATTCTTTACTTTATAGCTGTGTGGTGAAGTTTACTTTTCAACTTGGTCGATATAATTTAGAAAAATCTTATTTTTCCACGTACCATGGCTTTTGTGAATCGAATGATCGATGGTCGTCTTGCTGAAGAAGAATGTACGTAGTAGTACTGTTGTATGTAAAAGCTTCATTTGTTTCATCATACAACAATCTTCGTAAATAATTTTTCTGATGTTTTGGTATTTGAATGTGTTTGAAAAAGAGTAAATGAAAAACAGTTTCGATCCATAAAAAATCAAACATTCTTTTCTAAAAATTGGTTTCAATTAGTTCAAAAATTCAGAAACACCGATTTCCAATTTTACCTACTTGACAGCTGATCTCAAGTCTCAAATAAAGCACCATTGTTTTTCTCACCGATTCCCTCGATCTCTCGGGTTTCCTTCGATCCTCTCCCTAATCTTCCTCCCCCTTTTCACCCTTTTTAGCTATGATTTTTCCGCTTTTGTTATTTTGATCAGCTATTAGTTTTTTATTTTATTTCTAACATGTTTTAAGTTTTTAAAATTTCATTTTGACATGTTTTAATATTTTTAGTTTCTGACAAATGGCAGCTTAATTAATTGTCATGTGGCATGCCATTTATGATATCTTATATATGGATATTGCTTGTTTTGTTATTTAGATACGTTATAATTAATTTGATTATCTTGATTTTTAAATATCAATATCGTTCAGATATTGTCATTTTGTTGTTGTTTTTTCTTTAATAATTCTAATATTGCATGTTTATTTTTAATTGTAATATTTTTATGAGAAAGAATGAAAAACAATCGAGAAAATGAGATCAATATGTATGAGTACGTTACAACTGGCCGAGCTAGCTGCACTGTCACGATAGAATCCTAACTGAATTGTTTGAGGGTGGGAAATCAAAGTTTTTGATAATTTAACGAGTTTTCATTCATGCATTGGTGATCAGTTGAGCGATTTTAACAGTACGGTTCTTACAATTATAATTTGTTGTGTATATATATGTTACTTTGCATGAACAATTACTACTTCCACATGATAGTGCACATGATCATGCGCGCAGTCATATATGATGTCTCCGGCGTTATCATTTTGTCGTAAAAAAAATTTACTATTAAAAAAATAAACATTTATGATGAATTATTTGTAAAGAGAATATATTTATTTTGATAGTAAATAACTGTCAATAAATAAACAATTTTCTTGTAACGTAAAAAGGGAGGAGAATTTGTGTATTACCGAACTTTTAGGCGGAGTTGCATGTACTTCTGAGGAATTGATTGATAGAACGGGAATTGATTTATTTTTATGAATGATTATTGATGCAATATCGATTTTGTTAAGTACTGACGATCTTCTGCTTATCACTAGCTTTAAGCACTTTGATCAATTTTTAGGTGCGATAGGGCTAACCGATATATGAATTTATATACATAACACGTTTTTTAATCTTTGTATTTCTCCAGAGCTGAATCAACTGGTGCGAAAACTAGTAACAGTACTAGCACTGTTGGTCGAAGGCAAAGAGTCCGTACTACTCAAGTATCGAATCGTGCATCCTCGTCACGTAATGATCAGGACTGGCCTGAAAAGCTGAAAGAAAAAATCTCATTCTTGCTGCATGACGTGGAGGTGAAGCTCCACAAATATGTGGATGATAGGTCGAAAATCAACCAAAACCCTCCAGCTGCTCCAGCTGGTGGCAGTTAAGCAATAATTTATATATATATATATATATATATGACCATCTAGATCTCTGCATCGATAAATAATGAGTAGATGATCATTAGATCATCACTTTGATCTTATGTACAAAGTCTGTGTCTTGGTCGATCATCTATGTTTGTTGCTTAATGGGAGTCGCACTACTGATCTGTGCGTACTAGCTATAGCTAGTTTGGTTTGGTATTTAATTTCAGAATGCATGCATGCATGCATGTGTGTTTCTAAGACTATGTTTATCATCATCTATTCAGCGAATATATATTAACGTTTGTGCTTAATTGGTTTCTCATATAAACGTTTGTGCGTGGTTATACATACGCTCTAAAAGAGAATAAGAATAATAAACAAAACTCAAGCATACCAAAGTGGAGGATGATCCAACCACTCCATCGATCTCCGCAGTAAGAAATTACGCGCGCAAGAGCGAGTGTCATGAGACCCCCAAAATTTGTGTGTTTTTATTTTTTATTTTTGTATTATTGGTTATTTTATTTCCTTGTATTTTATTTCTATTATTCTTTCTTGTTTGGTTTGGGCCTTTTTGTGTAGTGGGTTAGGAAAGAGGTTAATTTGTGTGTTGTGTAGTGAGTTATTGGGCCGAATGGAGTGTGGGAATCGGGCCCAGCCCATGTGCATGAGGGAGGCCAACCCCTACACCCAGAAACGGCGTCGTTTTGGCAGCTGTTGGTGAAATTTTCCCCTCTTTAAAACGGCGTCGTTTTGGTTAAAAAGTTTAAAAACCCCAATTTCCCTCTTGCCTTCCCATCTGCGCCGTGCCACGCATCAACCCCTGGTAGCCCCTCCACCACCAACCTGCACCACCGCCTGCCACCCCTAATTCGTGAGCCCCTCAGTATTTTCTTCCCCACTCCCTCTGCAACCCGAAGGCTTTTCAGCCATGGGTGCGCCTCGCCGCCGATGGTGGCCAATGGTAGCATGCACGCGTGGCTCTCGCACAGACCCCACACCGTCCACCACCCCCATTCGAAATCGCCACTGCGAATGTTGAGAACCCCCCACTCAGCCTATAAATAGGCCGAGTTCTCCACCCCTCGAATCACCACGAAATTCCATTCTCTCTATAATACGTACTCCACAGTTGTTGTGGCCCCACGCATTATAAGTAACATAACATAAATATAATACGTACTCCACAGTTGTTGTGGCCCCACGCATTATAAATAACATAACATAATATAATACGTACTCCACAGTTGTTGTGGCCCCACGCATTATAAGTAACATAAATATAATACGTACTCCACAGTTGTTGTGGCCCCACGCATTATAAGTAACATAAAATATAATACGTACTCCACAGTTGTTGTGGCCCCACGGATTATAAATAACATAAAATATAATACGTACTCCACAGTTGTTGTGGCCCCATGAATATACGTAACATAAAATATGGCACTATCGGCGTTAGTGCCTGGCGCGCTCCGATGACCAGTTACTTAGGCCCCATTCGCAACCTGTTGACTGTACTTCGTCAACCCAGGGAATTTCACACCTATTTAGACACTCCAGCGTGAACAAAGGAGTTCCACTAGGATATTACCCCATCCTAGCATTTAGGGTCGTGATTGACATGAATAACTTAACTTGAACATGATCTGAAACTTATATGAACTTTACATAAGGTGAACCACGCTTGAGTCGTGGCACCCATAACATAACTTGTGGTGAACATGCTTAAATCCGTGTCACCCTTAACATAACTTGTGATGAACACGCTTAGGTCCGTGCCATCCTTAACATAACTTGTGGTGAACACGCTTAGGTCCGTGTCACTCTTAAATATCTTATCTTTCTTAATACATGAGATATTATTTAATATCATGAACTTTTCTAACATGGCGTATACTTGTAAATGGCACAATATGATTTAAACATAAACATTCCATGACATACATGTAACATATGACATACTTAACATGGCATACTTATAACATACAAATTGCATGACATAAAAGATTTTGTAACAGATAAATATTCATAAAAGAATAAATCATGCGTAACAGATAAACATGTAATGACATGACATATATGATAACATACATACATAAATTGTAGTTCCCTTACCCATCATACATACACAATAAACTGATAGTAAGTTAGAGGCTAACTTACCTCGATCGTCGCGTTCTATGAGAATAGAGCGCGAGACACGAGGAACTGCACAACAGCTGGAAGAGGAACACTCAGTCCTTAAGATTTTCACTTCTGAACTCAATTGCCATATTGTAAGCACTTGCAACACCACGGCCAACTTGAGGTTTCACTATACTCGGAAGAGATAAATTGACTTCAGAAAGCCTTTGCACTAAAACAAGTTCATTAAAATTATCAATAACAACCAAACAAACAACTCATTTCTCAATCCATATACTCTTAGCCATAGTCAACCACAAGATGACACCAGTCATCCCGGACTATAATCCATATCATCACTGCTTCGGGACACTGTCATACAGTTTCCCAACATTACACCATACGCTCCACACTTCTCTGCTACGCCATTCAACCCTTCGTGACACGCCATCCGATGTATCACGACTTAATACAGAGTACACTCACGTGAACTCTCTTCCATCCACACTACAATACCCATCACTGCGATACACGTCTCACGGTGCATCGCTACGCGACACGGAGTACGCGCTACGCGTACTTCCTTCGCTACAACTCTCATCAACACGATGCACATCACACGATGCATCGCCATACAACACGGAGTACACTACATGCGTACTCCCTTCCTTCTACGACACACATCACTACAGTGCACGTGCGCGGCGCGTCGCTGCATTACACAAAATACGCTACACGCGTATTCTCTTCACACAACCCGCCGTATCACATCTACGGCATCCATCTCACGCCTATACTTCACAGCACAGTCCACAAAATACACAATCAAACGCAACACTTCACAACCACACTTCGCTTCACAACTACGCAACGAATTCCACAAATACAACTACACAATCCACAAACCAACCAACTAACTTTTAAACGTAAAATAACTAGAGATAGAAGGTTATACCATCGACGGGATAACCCGTGCGTCGCTCGTTGTTCGTCACGAACATGCGTCGGAGGAACGTACGTGGCGGCGTACGGTGGCTGTCCACCACATAAAGTGGTAGTTTGGGCTTGAGAAAGGCTAGGCGTGGTCTTGGAAGACTCATGATTTTACAGCTGTCGGTGAAGAACAAAATACGTGATTTACGGAAAAGATAAACTATACGCGTGATTCCAGATGAGGGTAAAGACAAGAGAGATGTGATTGCTGTCGGGAAATAATCCAAAACTGATAATTTTAGCGGGCTGTTACAGTGGGGCACGGCGGAGCAGAGGTGGGGATGGTCTACAACTCTCAGGTTGGGTGGATCTGAGTGATAGGGTCGGCGGGAAAAGGAAGGTGGGTGCTTGGGGGTGGTTGGCGGCCTTGCAAAGCCAGCTGGTGTGGCGCGGACTGCGAAAAACACTCCTAAAGGCTTCGGGATCTAGATCTAAGGGTGGGGAATCTCTAGATCTAGTTTAGAGAAGNTAGAGCGTATGTATAACCACGCACAAACGTTTATATGAGAAACCAGTTAAGCACAAACGTTAATATATATTCGCTGAATAGATGATGATAAACATAGTCTTAGAAACACACATGCATGCATGCATGCATTCTGAAATTAAATACCAAACCAAACTAGCTATAGCTAGTACGCACAGATCAGTAGTGCGACTCCCATTAAGCAACAAACATAGATGATCGACCAAGACACAGACTTTGTACATAAGATCAAAGTGATGATCTAATGATCATCTACTCATTATTTATCGATGCAGAGATCTAGATGGTCATATATATATATATATATATATATATATATATATATATATATATATATATATAATTACTGCTTCCCAGTTTGAGGCTTTTTGATGATACTCATGAGGCGATCCTCCACATGTTTGAGGAGCTTGTTCTTCACTTCATCCAGCAATGACGAGATTTCTACTTTCAGAGTTTCAAGCCAGTCCTTTTCATAACTTGACAAGGTTGCAGGAGGCGATTTTTTGGCTTCCTGAACATCATCGCCCTTTAGTTGCATATTGCTTTCCGACTCATTACATTCACCAGCATTTGATATAGCTCTGGAGAATTACAAAGATTAAAAAACGTGTCATGTATATAAATTGATGTATCCGTTAGCCCTATCGCACCTAACTTGATCAAAGTGCTTAAAGCTAGTGATAGCAGAAGATCATCAGTACTTAACAAAATCGATATTGCATCAATAATCATTCATAAAAATAAGTCAATATCATGCTGATCATCCCCGTTCTATCAATCAATTCATCAAAAGTACATGCAACTCTGTCTAAAAGTTCGGTAATACACAAATTCTCCCCCTGGCTTTTTTACGTTACAAGAAAATTATTTATTTATAAATTTGTCAATTATTTTTTATCAAAATAAATATATTCTCGTCACAAATAACTCGTTATAAATGTTTATTTAATTTTTTAATAGCAAATTTTTTAAGACAAAATGATAAGCCGGAGTTATGCATTAGTATGCGTGGTTATACGCTCTAAAAGAGAATAAGATTAAACAAAACTTAAGCATACCAAAGTGGAGGATGTGCCAACCACTCGATCGATCTCCGCAGTAAGAAATTACGCGCGCAAGAGCGAGTGTCATGAGACCCCCAAAATTTGTGTGTTTTTGTTTTTTATTTTTGTATTATTGGTTATTTTATTTTATTTTATTTCCTCGTATTTTATTTCTATTATTCTTTATTGTTTGGTTTGGGCCGTTTTGTGTAGTGGGTTAGGAAAGAGGTTAATTTGTGTGTTGTGTAGTGAGTTATTGGGCCGAATGAAGTGTGGGAATCCGGCCCAGCCCGTGTGCATGAGGAACCCAGCCCCTCCACCCAGAAACGGCCTCGTTTGGCGGCTGTGGGTGAAAATTTTACCCTCCTTAAAACGGCGTCGTTTTTGGTTAAAGGGTTTTGAAAACCCTAACGTCCCTCTTGCTTTCCCATCTGCGCCGTGCCACGCATCCCTCCACCACCAGCCTGCACCACCGCCTGCCACCCCAAATCCGTGAGCCCCTCGGTATTTTCTTCCCCACTCCCTCTGCAATTCGAAGGCTTTTCAGCCATGGGTGTGCCTCGCCGCTGCTGGTGGCCAATGGTAGCATACCACGCGTGGCTCTCGCATAGACCCCACACCGTCCACCACCCCCATTCAAAATCGGCACTGCGAATGTTGAGAACCCCCACTCAGCCTATAAATAGGCCGAGTTCTCCACCCCTCAAATCACCACGAAAATCCATTCTCTCCTTCTCTAAACCTAGATCTAGAGATTCCCCACCGTTAGATCTAGATCCCGAAGCCTTTAGGAGTGTTTTTCGCAGTCCGCCGCCACACCAGCTGGCTTTGCAAGGCCGCACAACCACCCGCAAGCACCCACCTTCCTTTTCCCGCCGACCCTATCACTCAGATCCACCCAACCTGAGAGTTGTAGACCATCCCCACCTCTGCTCCGCCGTGCCCCACTGTAGCAACCCCCTGCTCCACCCTCTAGCTCCCCAGATCCGACACCCTCTTCGTGAAAAACCCACCAAAAGCCCTCTGGTCTGCCATTTTGGGCGTCTCCTCGGTGAGCCAAATATGCAATGAGTTGCTTACTAGTTTCCTGTTTACGTTTCGTTTATTAACTTACTATTTTGTGTCCGTCTGCGTAGCGGCACACGCACTTGTCCAATCGCGGGACCCCATAGACCGATGCACCCTCAATCATCCAGATTTACCCGTCCGCATCGTAAGTAACTCTCCAAGAGTCCAAAGCTGACTCTTGAGATATAAATTTATCAATTCTCACTAACTCTGTTTGCGGTCTAGTTGTGTTGAGAAGGGCCTCGGGCCCGGCAATGTGTTGGGTTTGATAATCATAGTTTTGTTGGAAATTGGGTTGTGGGCCGAATGGATGCGGGGATTACACGTGTACTTCGGTTTGTGAAATTGTGACGTTTGTGACTGTTGTGATGTTGTATATTGTCTGACGTGTGTTATGCCATATCATCCAATATATTGGCTGTCATCCATTTGCATATTTACCGTTAGTACTATTTGTTCTGATTATTTAAATGTGTTGTATTATGCCATGTTGTGTGATCTAGAAACTGGGTTTTCATGTATTGGTGATAACATGTGGGTACGTGTGTATCACGACCCCAAGCGGAGATGATGAATTATCTCTGTGGAGCTTCTTTGATCACTTGGGCGCGTAATATATTGAGTGACGTCTCCTAGGCTGTTGCTAGGTGACAGTTGGATCGGCCAAGATGGTAACGGTCTTGGCACGACTTGTAGCCCCTCGCTGGCAGGGACTAGAGGATGCTTAGTCATAGTACGTGTCGGGTGCGAAGTTGGGTATCACTCGTTATGAAGTCACATATACGATCGTTACTTGTGTTGTAACGAATGGAGTCAAAGTGTATAGATGGTCCCGAAGGGAGACGATGGTGTACATGATGATAAATGGTTGTGTTTTGGGCCAAAGGGATTTTTGGCGTGCGTGTTCTGTTTAAATGTGTTATATTTTGGAAAGGGTAGAAAAATGGATATTATGCTCTTTTGCTTGTAAGGCTGTCATATTTTTGTTGGTTGTATTAGTGCATGTCTTGAACTCTTGATTGTCGCATGTTGATTACTTATTTAAATTGTGAAATCTCACTATGGTATTCCTACTGACGGTTCCGTTTTATGGAATCGTAGACTTTGATGCAGAAGAGGAGTTAGAGCCGGAGGTACCGAGAGAAGTGATTGGTGTGTTGATTTCTATTTCTTATCTGTATTTGTCGCGGTTGTTATTACTTTATTTATATTTTCAGCCGGATAAATGTATAACCTCTTGGAGGATTATTACTATTTTGGGTTGTACTATTTTAAATTTTCTGGCACTTAGCTTGATTACATTTTATTTTTCCACTGCGTTATTTAATTTGCACACATATTGCATGCTTGTACACAGTAACACATGGCGATAGGGTGTGTGATCCGTTTAGTCATTATCTTGATGTTATGACGGTCACCAAATCACATGTGGGGGTCAAGGGCCCCGTAGGGGGACTAACTCAAAAAGGAAAATATATATGAGATCAAAGAGGGAAGAGAGTCGAATGTGAGGTGCAATGTGTGCTTAATTTCTGATCAAAGAGTACGTACTACTCCAAGCATATGGCTAGCAAGAGAGATGGCGATGAAAGGAAACCACGAGAAGGAGAGAATGATCAAAGGAAAAAAGATCAAAGAATCGGTAAAAGGAATAAATTGTTGCCAACGAGAAGATTGACATGCAGCCAGTGAGGAAGCAAGAAGCTGGAAAGAAATATGGAAGTTGTAGGGAGAAGTAGAACGAAGAGAGAAGGCATGGAGAGTTGGAGATTTTGAAAGGAGAAGGAGAAAGGGGGAAATTTCCTGAGACAATACGCATGTATTGCTGCTTCTTCATATTTATTTTTTATTTATTATTATTATTTTTTTTGTAGGCTGGGCTTTTCTCTGGGTTGGGTTGTAACATTTCTCCTCTCTCCCTTCTCCTTGTATGACCATATTGACCGTTTGTTGCTCAATGTACTCTATAAACATTGAGGTTGAGGTTGTCTTGTACTCGTTGAATTACTGATTCTCTACGAATGTTACCCTACCTCCATGTCCATGGAGGTTGTCTTGTACTTTTTTTTTTTTTTTATATATTTTGACAGCAGATATAGTGCCTTCTTCCCATGAAATTCTAGTCTATGACTCTATACGATCACGTTTCTAGATTTTAGAAAAAGCCATATACTATTTATCAAGTTATTACACATTTTGACAATACGATCACTAAGTACGTATGAAGTTTTTATTTAACTCTTTAATTTCAGCAAAGTTATATTAATTTATCTATTTGTCAATATCTAATTTTAATCACAAAATGGACAAAAAAATTTATATATATGAATCGATTGGCATGTCAAAGTTAGATCAAATTAGAAAGTGAATGATAGTTTTGAGGACAAATTTAGTAATTTAACAATTATATTATTAAAAGAATTATTTTAATTTGAAAGACGAATGAAATTTATTATAAATTTGTACTTTGATTGTCTTGGGAAAAGATCTTCATGATCAAGTTGTTACCTGAATTTGACAACCTCAAGCGATAGATATATGGAATGAATCCTCCAACATCTATTATTATTTAATACTTCTCAAAATATTTTGATGGATATACAGCAATATATATTGTATGACTTATTTTATGTGTTCATTTCTCTCTCACTTAAGACTCTCAACAACAGCTGGAGTGGACTTTAATCAAACACCCTTGACTGTCTTTGGACTTAGGTAAGTGGACTTTAATCAAACACCCTTGACTGTCTTTGGACTTAGGTAATTTAGTTTGAGACTTTATAATTTTTTTAAAAGAATACAAGAAAACTCTAAAACATGACGACAACAAAGAATTGGTTCAACACTTCAACCTGTGAAGCCCAGGTCCACCTATGTATGTGTATTGTTTGGTGAAAGGGAGCCCAACAGGTTGTTCAAGTGGGTTCCCTTTTCTTCTTTTTTTCTTTTCGTGAGTGGATGCAAACTTTAAGCCCAACCCGTGTGTGTGAACCCAACCCCTCACTTTATGCAAAACGACAGCGTTTTGGGCTAGGGTTTCAACCCTAACCTTCATCTTTTCTTATTCTTATTCTTCTCCTTCTCCTTCTCCTTCTCCTTCTCCTTCTCCTTCTTCTTCTTCTTCTTCTTCTTCTTCTTCTTCTTCTTCTTCTTCTTCTTCTCTCTCTCTCTCTCTCTCTCTCTCTCTCTCTCTCTCTCTGAGCTTTGCCCAACTATTCTCCCTTTCCCTTTTAATTTTGTTTTTTGCTTCTTCTTTTTTTCGCTCTAGTAGGCAGCGATTGTTCCACCACCCACGCCCCCCATCACCTTAACTCCACATGGCAATGTCATTTTGTCCCCCTCTGCCACTGTTAGACTGCATCTCCACTGCCCAATCCATGTTCCACTTTCGTTGCACCCTATAAGGTTTTCAGCCTCATGGATGCATATTGCCGTTGCGCACCACTTGTTGCATGCCATGCGTGCGATGCTCGTTCCTCCCTCACCATCCTGCACTACCAATCGCAATCGAGGCTATGTCTGCCAAGCCCCAGCGCCATAGCCTATAAATAGGTCAGATTTCCACCCTTCGAAAATCATCACCAAGCCTCTCTTCCTCTATATTCCGTCTTCTACTATCAAATCCTCCAACATCTCTTCCTGTTATCTCAGCCCGAAGTTTAGAAAATTTTTATCTAGAGTTCTGTCGTGTCCTGCTATCATCCGCCGCCTCTAGGAGCTCCTTTGTGGTCATCCGACCACCCCCACATCCTCCCCCTTCTACTCAGCCTCCTCCTCTTCTCAGATCCACCCAACTCGAGTCTAGATCCTACTTTAGGTTCTACTCTGCCGCTTACCACCACCCTCTGCCAAGAGATCCCCTTCCTTCTCCTTCTTAAATGTTGAATCTGCCGCCTTTTATTTTTTCTAATCATATATCCCTCTATTTTACCCAAATCTGCCCCTATTACTATGCACCCCTCCAACTGCCACCACATGACGGGTGCACACACACACTTTAGTTTTCTCTCTATCCAAGAGGGATACTTTAAGTCTGCACACTAGATTATCAAGAATTGCCCTTTAGTGTTGTAAGTAAATTCTTAGACAGACCCATGAAATACTAACATGGAAAAATCATTAAATTGTATTTGTTGTAGTTGGATTGTGAATGGTAAAGTGGTCGGGGGCCCTGTGGAGAGTTGAGATAAAATTTGTAGGTGGTGATGGATTGTCGCTTGTGGGCCTGGTGAAGTTTTGGGAATAGCGTGTAGTTGTGAAAATGCGAAAGTATGAAATTGTGTGCTACACTATGTTTGTTTGTCATGCTTTGCTATGCCATTTCATCCAATAACTGCCTAATGCATAATTACATTTTAAATTATTGCAGCTCATTATATTGGACTAATGGTGTTGGAAGTATATAAAATTGAGTGACGTTCCCTGAGTTCTAACTGGGTGACAACGGCCCCGAACAAGACGGTAACGTTCTCATGTCGACTCTATGGCCTCTCTCTTGGCGAAGGCTAGAGGATACTCAGTCGTGTGTGCCTTGGGAGTCGAGCTAGGCATCGCTTGTTACGTAGTCACACGCATGGTCGTTACCCGTAGTGTGACGAATAGAAACAAAGTATGTGTATGGTCTCTAGGAGAGACCATGGTGCATATCGTAATTAAATGAATGTTTTCAAAATGGAAATGTGGAATTTTGAGTGTGTGGCTTCTTTTCTGTAATTGTTCAGAAGAGTATTGGTTTCATAAAATTTCAGTTTTGCAAAAAATATCAAATTTCCCCTTTTGCTGTTGTTTATACATATTTTTTCATGTTTGTATTTTTGGGTATTAATTTGTAGCTTTACTTATTGAGATTGGGAAATCTCATTGTGGTGTCTTCACTTGCGGTTCCTGATCAGCTTATAATTTTGTCTTCCAAGTGTAGAAGCTGTCACAGTAATACAAGGATAAATCCCAAAATCGAATTCACAGGGATAGTGGGAATTGAGCAAACCTTTTATGATCATAAGATAAAATATTGATGTTTACGGTGACAAGAATTTTTGAAAAGAAGAAAGTTTTGAACTAAAATGGGGACTATTTACTAAAGAAGTGTGGAGTGAATTAAGAGTATGATTAGTGGCTGTTTTGAAAGTTCAAGCTCGAATTAAATTGAAAATAAAGGTAAATCTATGATTCAAAAATTACCAAAACTAAGAGACTTAGAAAAAGAGTGTAGCAAATGAATTAAACTTATAAGAAACAATAAACAAACACTTGGGATGCAATTTTCACCCACTGTTTTGGCGATGAATTTACTTCTCTTTTAATCTTCTCTCAACCATGCTCCCATTCCTAGAAGTCATGGTTGGATAATATAGCAATGAACCACAATTCTTAGCTTAATAAAACTACTTGACAGATTATATAATAGTTGTAAAACAATGAAAGAAAGCCATCAAAGTCTTGTTACTTGTTCAAGTATCAATTGTACCTTTACGTCTACAACTGATCTAAACCAAGAACAAAGAACTTCAATCCTTTCTAGATGTAAACTGAAATATCGTCCAACAAGTTAATCATTGGAATTACACAATATTGAAGAAAATCCACCCCAAAATAGTCATAGGTTACTCATTGAATCTTAAGCCTAAAAATCTAGCCTATCATTTCTAAATGGATAATCTCTCTAAGCATTTGTGAGTCTATTGAAAGCTGAACTAAAATAAATAAGAGACAAGTAAACAGAACAAATGAATTGAAGAAGCCTCTCCCGCAAGGTCTAGAACGAAAAGGTAAAGAAATAAAATAAAATCCCAAAGTTCCTCAACAAACGATGCTCAACCAAAGAAATCAAGATGCTGAACGAAAAAGAACTAAAGATGCCGAAAATGAAAGAAATCAAGATGCTGAACGAAAGAAAAAAAATAAATATGTTGAACGCTCAAAAGGTAAAGACGCTGAACCGAAAAGTAAAAACAAATATGAAAGAAGCCGGCAAATTCCAAACGTAAACGAAAAGAAAAAAAGATGCTGAACGCTAAAACGAAAAAAAGAAAAAATATACGCTGCCTGGTTCTCCAACGTAAACGAAAGGAAAAAAAAAAAACAACGAACGGAAACTAATTAATCCAGCCGCCTCCCTTGAGGTCTGGAACCCTACAGCCCTACCTACTCAAAACATGAAAAGAAAGAAAAAGTTCAAGCCTCTCTCGTCTAGAACGAAAAAGTAAAAACTCCCCAAAAACTCCTTTCTATTCGGTGCCTCTGGACCAAAAACAAACACCGCGTGAGCCTATCACCAACCGTCTCCTGCGTGACCTGCTGTGGTCCCACGCTCTGAAATGCATGCGTGATTGGCTGGCTGTCTGGTATGCGCGAGTTGCTCTTGCCTAGCCTTTGCTAGTTTTGGTTCCAGCATTTTGCTCTGCTGGCTATACAAAGTTGAAGATTTTATTTTGCTGCCCCTTCTTTTGTTTTTTTCTCTTGAATTAGATTGGTTTCCACCAAACCCATAATCAATTCTTCTATTTTCTCATAGCCCCCACTCTTTCTTTCCTTCCACAAGTGCCCTACAATGTATAAATAAAATGATATTATAATTTAATTATTTCAAGGGCAACTACGAGACTTTGATGTGCAAAATATTAGCATCAATAAATTCTTTATTAAGTGTTAAAATTTGATGCATAATTAAGTGTTCAACCCTTCTTTGATGTAATAAATCACTCACTAAAACAACTTAATTATGTATTTCTAATACTTCATCAGTTCCGCTCTGCGAAACTATAAACTTTGATGCAGAAGAAGCATATGAATATGGAGAATCAGCTTCGCCTGAGGAGTGAAGACTTGGGGACCTTTCCCCTTATGTATTGTTGATTAGTGTTTTACTATTATTTAGTCGGATGACTGTAATTAACTTTATGTTGGTGTTTAGGAGTCTTGGTGACTTATTGATTATTTGGCTTGGTGATGTAATTTTTAATTCCTGGTACTCTAGCATTTCATATTGCCCTTTTATTTTTACACTATGTTTGTAATCGCACACTTATACATTACATGCTTACACACGCTTGCTTTCACACTGTACTTGGGGTGTGTGACCCAAGCAGGCAAAACCCCGATGTCACAACTTCTGCCAAATCCCAAGTGGGGGTTGAGGATATCACACAGCCCAAAATGAATTAACCCAAATGTAACACAATCCACCCGAGATGGAAAGAGTCAAACACCACCGGTTTGGCATTAAATCCCCGACTTAGCATTCGAGTAGCCAAAAATTATGAGTATAACGGGTAGGGTAAAAGGCATAAAAGTTGAGAGCTTTGCCATTAAACTGTAGAAGCGGTCATGGAAGTTCTCTTTGTTGGCATATGAAATGAGATAGAGAGATTTTTGTTTAAAAGAAATTTTGTACATCATTTCCTTGAAAATAGATTGCAATAAATCAACCTATATATAGACACATAAGACTCGTCATACTTGATGACCATAAAATTACTCTTAAAAAAAATAGAAGGATACTCTTGAGAAATTAAAAGGACACTCTCAAGAAACTAAAAAACAACTTTGAGATACTAAAAATCACACTCGAAAAACCAAAAATTCTTCTTCGTAGGATGCAAAAAAGCCTTCATACGACTCTTGTGCATCTCACAATGGCATTAATTCTATTTTTAACACTCCCCCTTAATGCCTTGTGTGACAGTGTCTCTATAACTAAAGTATCTCCCAAGTGTAGAAAGTGTACACTTAATGTATAGTTAGAGCCCCAAGGTAATATTCACAGGGACTATGGTGATCAGAGAAAGTGATGCCAACGTGAACAATATAAAGATGCTTTTTCTTTTTCTTTTTCCAGGAAAGAGTAGTAAGGACTAGTTGTGCAACCACAAGATGCAATGGTCTGATTTAACTCCCAAAAAGAGAACTCCGAGGGATGTGTATGAGGTGATTTATCTCGACAGAAGATTACTTTACCAATATTAGACAAGTCACTCAAATTTCTTGGGGTGTTTAGGGCTACTGTTATATACGTAAATCAATATATATGCAGAACTTTTATATCTAAGAAAAAATTGATCAAACACCCAGGCTAGAGATTTCCTTTTTCATGGGTTGGTTTCAAAGTGAGTTTCACTCCCCCAATTGCTTCAAACATAGTTTCAATCAAGAGAAAAGTGCTCGGATGATTTGTAAATATCTTGTAGTCCCCACATTATACTAGAACCTTTACTGAAATAATAAACAATCTAATTGAGATAAACCACACCAGAGTAAGTTTTCTGTATAATCCAAGCATTCATCGTGCCTTTTTGTCAACAATGAATCAGAGATTAACAAGAAAAACCTATCTTAGACTAGTGTAAAGATTGTTTGAAAGATTACAAAAACTCACAGATACAAAAACTCAAATGAAAACAGGAAGTGATTCCCATCGAAACACAACCCAATCAAAGTATTTCCGAGCCTAGGTATGAAAGATTACTTGCACATAGTTTAGTGAAAATGCATTGTCAATTAAAATGTAGAAAACTGAAATTTAAAGCTAAAAAGGATGAACACCAAAAATCTTCTTCTCCTTTTCCCAATCTCTTCCTCTAAAATATGATCTATCTCGAGTCTTCATCTGCTCCCTCCTTTTATGCTTCTTACTCGTGTCCTCTACTGCATCATGTGTAACCAACCTCACTGTCTAGACCACCGAATATTCCATTCCTTCCAGTTGTTGTGGTCTGCTGCTTCCTCACTCCACTGAGATCTATGATGGTGTAGGGGCTAGAGGCAGACGGAAGGAAGTGAGTTAGTTTTTAGGGTATAACTTTCTAAAGTTTTGATGCTATCACACGAGTGCACAAGTTTGCAATGTACCCATTCTCTCAAAATAAATGTGAAGTCCCAATTTTTATCATGATTTTAGTACCCTTTTCTACAAATTAATGTATGATTAAGCATGTAGCAGGTATTTTATTTATTTATTTACTCAATTAACATGCTTAATCTATACATTACTATATCCTTATCAGACACCCAATATTTCTCTCAAATAATAAAATTTATCTTTTGAAAGTCTTAGTGAAAATATCAGTAACTAGGTCTTCGGTTTTTGTAATACTTGAGTTGAATCTCTTCATCTTCTACGGCTTCTCTAATAATGCGATGCTTGATTGTAATATGCTTTGTTTGGAAATGGTAAATGAGATTCTTTGGCATAGCAATAGCAGTTTTGCTTCTTTCAAAGTCTTTTTCATTGAAGTAAGCATCATTTCATTATACCATACTCGGGGTGCTTATTTTAGGCCATACAAAGGCTTCTTTAACTTGTACACATTATTCTCCTTTCCTTTTGCTACAAAACTTTGTGGTTGCTTTACATAAATTTTTTCTTTTAGATCTATATTTAGGAAGGCTGATTTTACATCAAGTTGATGCAAAAACCAACCTTTTTTAGATGCCAAAGCAATAAGAGCTCTAATAGTATCAAGTCCAACCACCGATGCAAATGCGTCTTGCAAATCAATTCTGAGTTGTTGACTATACTATTTTGCTACAAGTCTTGCTTTTTACTTTTGACTGGAACCTTCTAGGTTGAACTTTGTTTTGAAAATCTGCTTTACACCAATCACTTCTTCTTCTTTTGGCCTCTCTACCAACTCTCAAGTCTTGTTCTTCTCAATCACATAAATCTCTTCTTCCATATTGTTCTTCCTTGCTTCTTCTTTAATTGCATCTTCAAAACACCCTGGTTCAACAACACAAAAATTACAAACTTGCAATAACATTACTAAGTCTTCTCACTTTTCTTGGAGTTGAACTTGGAGATGAGGAGTTTGAGCTTGATGGAGGAGTTTGAGATGGTTGTGAACTAGCAATAGGAGATATCTCTTATGTAGCTTCAAGAACATCGTCAATTTCATCTTCTTGATTATCAACTACTCCACTGAAGGTAGTAACTTGATCTTGAACTTTCTTTTCTTTCCAATCCCAAGAGGCCGTCTCATTAAAAAGCACATCTCTACAAATAATTAACTTATTTTTCTTCAAATTAAAGTGCCTATAGCCCTTTGATCTTGAGCTTTAACCCATAAAGTAGCATTTTTCACTAGTTTTTTCAAGCTTGTACCTTACTTCTTTTGGAACATAAGCAAAGCAAATACAACTAAATACTTTTAAGTGATATTTGTGACACCCTCGACTCCTACATGTGATTTGGTGGAAGTCGTAATATCGGGTTGATGACCACATGGATCATCCACCTTAACTCCATGTGCTAGTGTGTGCAAGCATGCAATATGTGTGCAACACAAATAATCACAGCGGAAAATAAAAGATAGCCAAAGCTAAGCACCAGAAAATTTTAAATCTTATAACCCAAAATAAAAACCACCAATGGGGTTTATACAATCATCCATCTTAAATAAGGGAACTGAAACAAGCTCCAACAACAAATACAAGTACAGTCCCAAGCCTTAACTCCTCAGGTGGGGCCAGTCCCTCTGCTAATACCCATTCTCTGCATCAAAGTTTATGATTCCATAAAACGGAACCATAGGTAGGAATACTACAGTAAGATTTCACAATCTCAGCAAGTAATCAACATGTAACAACCAAGGGTTTAAGGACATGCATTTACACAACCAACACAATATGACAGCCATACAAGCACATAGTGCAATTAACACATATTCCATCCTTTCCCAAAATAACACATTTAACCAGAACTACACATGCCAAAAATTCTATTTTGGCCTAAACACAATCATTTATTAATATGTAAACCATGATCTTCCCTTGAAACCATCTATACACCCTGCCTCCATTCATCACATTATAGGTAACGACCATGCATGTGGCTTCGTAATGAGCGATGCACAATTCTGTGCCCAATACATACCGTGACCAGGCATCCTCATGCGGGCCACGGCTCGTGCCAAGAGCGTTACCGTTTTGACCAACCCCACTGTTGCTCAACGACAACCCAAGAGATATCACTCAGTTTATTACGCTTCCAAGTGATCAGAAGAATTCCATCGAGATAATGCCCCATCTCAAGTTGGGGACTTTGGTCTCTCTTTTCTTTCCTTTTTGTTTTTAATAAACCATTAAGATGTGGCTCATTAGAGCTTTTGTCAGCTACAATATTAAGTCAAACTTAGTAAAATAAGATAGCAACCAAGGTATCCTAGCTTGTGTATGGTCAAGTTTAGCATTCAGCAACTTCAGTCAACTATTTCCCTTGCTTGAGTAATAGGTTGTTACATGAACTTCTATGTTGAGCTACATCTAGACCATTAGAAATTAATGTAACCCATGCTCTAAAAAACTCTTTCACATATTTAAACTTTTGAAAATAATCTCAATTTAGCAAGAAAATCGAAGGAAATCAAACATTGAGGAGATAAAATAAAAATATTTCCCTTCACCCCCCAACTAAAACTAAGCATTACCCTCAGAAGCGGGCAAGGTGGCAGCGGCGGATTTGGGAGGGACAAAGGCTTTTTGTCTAGTTTTTCTTGAAAGGGTTGCCGAATCTGGGGGAGCTAGCGAGTGGAGGAGGGTGTTGCTATAGTGGGGCATGGCGGGGGCAGCGATGAAGATGGGCTATCACCCACGGTTTGGGCGGAACCGAGGGAAGGGGATGACGAGAAAGGGAAGTGGGGTAGGGGTGTCAAATCGTATTAACAAATTGTGTTCGTGTTGTGTCAAAGCATGTATATTATACTATATAAGTCAACCCTAATCCGACCCGTTAAGCTTATCGTGTTAAAATCTCAAACCATAACACGACCCATTAATATAACGGATCGTGTTATGTCAACCTGTTATGACCCATTAGTGAATATTATGAAATAGGTTAACACGACATGATACAACTAATTTCAAATTGTTTATGTAAATGGGTTGAATATGCCTGAAATTCATTCGTTTGACATGATTAAATTTAGCATAATTTTATATAAAATGTTAAAATCACAATATCTATAAAAATTATAAGACTAATTACAAGTCTAAAATTACAATTCAAATAATAAAAATATCGAAATTGAAATTTTAACAATTTTACTTTTAGGTATAATGATATAATTGTAATATTAACTTTTTTAACGTGTCATAACGGATTATAACCGGTCAAAACGGGTAGACTCGTTATCAACCCGTCAAGCAATCGTATATTAACGAGTCAACCCATTTTGACCCGAACTCGTTAAGACTAAAATCTAATCCGCTATTATCGTGTCGTGTTCGTGTTAGGTTAACGAATCATATAATATATTATCACCCCTAAAGTGAGGCACTAAGGGCCTGTTGCGCGACTCCCATAAAGCAGCTGGGGGTAGTAGTTCACAGCGGTGCACAGCTGCACTGTGGGATAGAACATCAAGAGGGGGAAAGGAAGATCTATGGCTGAGGACGAGATTGAGAGGGAGAAGAGGACTGCTGGAAGATGGCATATCGGCGTGGGCGAGGATGCCACACAACGGCAGATCCGAGTGACAGGCCAATATCCATGGTGGATTGAATTGCAAAGCTAACGAGGGAGAGAGATAGCAGGGAGAAGGCACGAGGTTGCTGACGGAGGAAGGACTGAGTTGGCCGCGCACGGCGTGACCCAAGGTTCAGTGAAGAGATCAGCAACAGCGAGAGACAGAGAAGAGAAGGGGGGGAATCGTAGGGCTCAGGATTTGAGGGTGGGGGCGGATGGTGGAGGTGGAGCAGAGTCCATTCGACGAGGGAGAGAGAACCAGAGAGAGCAAAGTGCTCTGCTCGGTGAGCTCGAAGTCCAATGACGTACTGACGAAGGCTTCAGCAGCCGACGATGATAGCAACAACACCAACAGCGGTGCTAAGGTGGAGGAAGGCGTGGGCTACGGCATGGAGGGATTCTCTGTTGTAGGAAGAAGAAAAAGTGAGAGAGAAGGGGTGTGTTGCAGCACTGGAGGGAAAACAAATGAGAAGAAAAACATGGGTTTTCACTTTGGGGCGCGCTACAGAGCAGCCACTGTAGCAGCGCACACAGTGCACTCACTACGTGGCTGCCGTTTAATTCCTTTTTTTTTTTTTTTTTTTTCAAATACCCAAAACGCACGTTTTGGGACAACATTTGAAAGTCTGTTTTGCACTTTCAGTCCCATTCGAAACAACCCGCGAAAGAATTGGTTGCCGAGTCGCCGTCCTCCCTCTGTCGCAACCCAATCCAGCGACGGCGTACCCAGCTGCTCCCGGCGACCCCAATCTGTCATCAACACTCGTGCGAAGCTCCTCCGTGTGGACAGCGCCGCCCCTCCCCGCCAGCCTGTTGAACGGAGCACTGTGGTTTGAAGGTTAAATACACTGCTCCGGTGGACCTCTGTTTCGCTGCCGCCCGTTCTCAGCTCATGTGGTAACATTTGAATGTCCATTTTTATATGCATACTGGACGTTCGTCCATTTTTATATGCCCGTTCTCATCTTATTGTGAGATGGATATTATGGGTTAGTTAGGGCATGGAGAAAAAATACAGAGTGGATGGTTATTTTCTTGAAACTGTAAAATATGCAAGGTAGATGATTTATTTATGAGTTACGTACTGAAGCTTTGAAATATCGTGGATTTCAACTGCAGTTTCTTCCATACTGTAAAGTATACTTCCGTAGGATATTTTTGTAATAGCCGAAGCAGTTGTCATGCTGCAGAAATAGAAATAATTTCGAGTAGTTTTGATTAAGTTGTTGCTGTGTATTTCACTTTGGGCGCACAACCTGTAGTAATAAAGATTCAAACAACCTGCTGTAATGCATGCCTCCATTCCAGCAGTTAGAGCATCTTAAGATTATGCAATACCTATAAAGATTCAAACAAATTAGTAAGCTAATTAAGTGAGGCACGTTGACTCATAATCATGCGATTTAATAGCAGGTCCAGGTTATTTTTTTTTCCTGAGGTCATTTTCCTCAAGGAACTTCTTCAAAAATTCGACCAAATTGTTTCTGATATGCCAAGATATTAAAACATGTGTAAGCAAGGGTGAATGGTCTCCTAAGAATGATATGAAGTGAAGCAATTAATTTTTTTTCCCCAAACGTACAGTTAGAATGATAAAGAAAAGGAAAAGCAACCCATTTGTAGTAAGAACTTTTAGTTTGATTGATTTTAGTACATATGGTTTTTGGTTGAAAAGCAGGACACATATCATCAATTGTTGTTAACTTCTTTTTTTGTCTTCTTTTGGGTCCTTTTTTGAAATGTGGCAAAATTTTTGTAACCAATCATAAAAAAAAAAGACCAATTGTCTACCCTTACCCTTACCTTTATTTTTTTTCCTGAGCATCCAATT
Organism: Carya cathayensis; assembly: GCA_011037825.1. Lineage (NCBI taxonomy): Eukaryota > Viridiplantae > Streptophyta > Magnoliopsida > Fagales > Juglandaceae > Carya > Carya cathayensis. Next base: position 203,225 of record QGSO01000460.1, on the reverse strand, counting down.
GTCCACTTGATAAATGTGGACCCAAACTCCACATAAGTCATGGATAGATAATAGCTGTGTAAAGCCTCTAACTCACCAAAAGTTTGAAAAATACTCCCTGCACTTAATTAATATTATGTGTATGGGGTCAACTAAAATTGTCGTTACAACTTTTTTCAATGGGCTCTATTAAAAGAAATGTTATTTAAATTATATTCAAATATGCACCATGCCAACATATATCCTAATTGATCATTTACAGTATACTGTGTTGGATGAATAACAAATATCTTATTTAAATTCGACACAATTCACTATAGAAACTCTTTTGCCAAATGAAATGAGAACAACCCATTTTTAAATTTGAGTTACATAATTATCAATCTAACTAATTGCATTATTGCAGTTTCTTTCCTACTGTTTGATGTAAATATGGCCGACCCTTCGCCAAATATTAGGGGTGACTTTAGCCCATTTGATGATTCAATTCAGGTATATTTATTTGAATTTTTAAATTACATACGGGATCATGTTAATTTTTTACTCGTCATTCTATTTTCCCTCACAATTTTAACATTAATTTTTTAGATGCCATCTTATATGCCCTACCCTCCGCCAAGTACTTGCGATGACTTGAGATCTGAAGCTCCCTCGGCGTCAACTGTTCCAAGTAGTGCAGAAGGCCAACAAAATTTCTGCGTCAACCTAAGGGTAGTAACATCTCGAAGCCACAGCCAACGTCTAAAACGGACTGTAAGGCGAAGGTAAATGCAACATTGAACAAGAATGATAAGTGGGTTTTCACCACTGTTGAAAACATGCACAACCACATAACTGTGAGCCCTAAGAAGACAAGACTTTTGCGATCTCATAAGTATTTAGATGAGTATAGTCAAAGGATGCTTGAGTTGAATGACAGAGCTGGTATACGACTGAACAAAAATTATTATTCTCTTGTCGTTGATGCAGGGGGTTTGAGAATCTTCAATTTCAAGAAAAAGATTGTCGGAATTTCATTAACAAGTCTAGATATTTGAGGATGGGTAAAGGAGGTAGCGAAGCACTTAATCAGTATTTCAAACGAATGAGAGATCAGAATGATGGCTTCGTCTGAAACATGGACGTGGATGATGATGGGAGGGTACGGAATGTTTTTTGGGCCGATGCACGAAGTCGAGCCGCCTATGAATATTTCGGGGACGTTGTAACTTTTGACTCAACGTACCTAACTAATAGGTATTGGATGTCTTTTACTCCATTCGTTGGTGTTAACCATCATGGGCAATCCATACAATTAGGGGCGGGATTGCTTTCAAGCGAGGATACACATACATTTGTCTGGTTGTTTCGAGAGTGGTTGGATTGCATGAATGGTCGGACACCTAAAGCCATCATTACCGACCAAGATAGGGCAATAAAGAGTGCTATTGCTATCGTATTCCCCGAAACTCGCCATAGATATGGTTTATGGCATATAATGCGCAAGCTGCCAGAAAAATTAGGATCTCATGCCAAATTCAATTCGGGGTTGAAGATCGACCTACAAACTGCATTATATGACTCACAGACAACCACAGAATTTGAGATGAGTTGGGGTCAAGTACTTGCGAAGTATGCATTGACAGGCAATAATTGGCTTGAATCGTTATACGAGGATAGATCTTTCTGGGTTCCAGCTTACTTAAAGAGTGTATTCTGGGCTGGTATGAGCACTACCCAAAGGTTAGAAAGTATGAATGCATTTTTCGACGGATATGTCCATTCCGGAACAACATTGAAGGAGTTTGTAGACCAATTTGATAACGCTCTTAGAAAGAAGGTCGAGGTAGAAGTTGTTGCGGATTTCAATTCTAACAATCAGACTATTCCCTGCGTGTCCCATTTCAACATCGAGAAACAGTTTCAGAAGTTGTATACAAATGCAAAGTTCAAACAGGTCCAAGGAGAGTTGCTGGGCCTAATGTGTTGCAATTGTTGGTTGGTAAACACAGACGGGTGCATTTTAACTTACAGTATCTTGGATGAAATATCTATTGACGACCATATCAAAACGGTCCAATACTCAGTTTACTATAACGAGGAGGAGATGGAGGTCAAATGCAATTGTGCACTGTTTGAGACGAGGGGCATTCTATGTAGGCATGCACTTAGAGTTTGTCAGTTAAAAAATATTAATGTTCTGCCAGATCGTTACGTGTTGGATCGCTGGAGAAAGGACCTAAAGAGGAGATACACTTTACTCAGAAGTAATTACGATGACCAACGGGACAGATCTGATGCACGAAATTATGAGCTTGTCGTTAAAAGATGTTCGCAATTGGCAACCAAAATATCCTCAGATAATGAAAAAGTCAGTCCATTCCTACGTGTTGTCAATGAATTTGATACAACATGTGATGCGTCAGCACAGGAGTCGAGATTCGACCAAAATAGGGCCAAACTAGATGAGGTGTTGGATAAGGGTAAGAATGTGTTAAGCTCCAACGTGGTCAGAGGGAAAGGGAGACCCTCAAATAAGAGGAAGATGCCACCCGTGGAAAAGTTGGCCACAAAGAGAAAGAGACCGGTAATAACACATTATGAAATAAACACACTCAAATTGTTTAATTTTGTAATTCTAATATTTGTTTATTTTTGTTTTTGAACTTAGACTTGCAAAAAAATCTTGGTGGATGAAACACAATTGGGTGACACTGCAGGATCTCAACAACACCAATTTGATGGGGTTTGGTGTTGGGACACAAACCTCCATTCTTACACAATCAACTCCACCGAGCAATGAGGTTAACATTGCACTGTTACATAACTGAAAACCAATTATGTGTCATGTAATAAATTCGTTTCTAATTAATACTTGTTTCCTTTTCTTTTAGATGGGTGACTCAATTGATGCAATGTATGTACCTCCATGGTGTTGAGCATTTCAGATTTTTTTTGAAGCTCCTAGTTGACATTTTTTCAATCTTTTAGGATATACGAGGCCAACATCAGGTATCACTCTTTTTTATACATAGAAATGTTTGGAAAAATCTCCTTGTAGAAAGTTTGACAATGTTTAGTTTTAACTTAATTCGGCCTTCCTCTTGATTACAACACTTATGTAAATCAACTGCACTCAGTCAATTTTTGGGTATATTTATGAGCCTTATGTAAATCAACTACAGCTTAATCAGGATACACCATCCAAATATAAAAAATATTTGGGTATATTTATGAGCTTGTCGATTATTGAATGAAAAAAGGATTCTTAAAGTAACTTTTTGTCGATTATTGAATGAGCAGGTCCGGAACAATTGGTGACAAAAAAATGTAACTTTTTGTTAATTTTTACGTTGCAGGTTTTGCAGGGCCACATAAGCCATTTTTCCATTTTTTTGGTATGTGACTTCCGGTTTTTAATGGGAGCTTTTTGGGAAGCTGGAATTGCAGGGGAAGCTTTTTGGGATGCATACGTATTAATACAGAAGTTGTAGTAAAGGAGGTGTCTCTTGTATATGTAAAACCTGGATGTATATGTAAAACCCATGGTTGATATGTAATACACTTGAGGAAGTCAATCAGATTTCAATCTGGGAGAAAGTATCAATTTTTGTATCAAATTGTCAAACATTGATATCAACCACTACAGTTTCAGGAACTGTTCACGTATTAACATACAATTTTTAACTACTGCTTCTATGACAATTAAACAATAATTCAACTCTTCATGACCCAGAAAAAATCCATACTAAACTGCAGACAAAGTACTCAAAATGAAGCATTGCCTTAGCACAATTGGGTGATACAAAATCCTCCTTCCAGCCAGCCCGAAACATTTTCAATCTCAATCTCCCTAATCCCTACTAGTCACATATTACAGGGCACTATTGCAAAAACTACTAAGGCAATGTCCCATGTTGCTATTTACATACGATAACTTATCCAAACCAAGCGAAAATAATTACAAAAACGACAACCCAATAAAAAAACAATAATTTTTTTTGCTCCACCCTAAGAGTTGTCTCTCGCTCTCGTACTTCATCTTCCTTTTGCAGTACTTCATCTTCCTTTTTATGAACTTCATATTGCTTTTTACGAACTTCATTATCACGCACCACTACATCATCCCACATCTTCCAAATTTTACTCTCTCGCATACAAATGTTCTCCTCTAGCAAGTGAAGTATATCTGCCCAAATGAAAAATTCACATTTCCTCGCTTCTCCCTGCACACAATAATAACTGTTTTAAACGCTGTCCAAATTTTTTTTATTATTGTAAATCATTATGAAATAAACAAATAAAGCATATTGTCGAAATTAAACTCGGCATGCTAATTAACACCAACAAGTTGCTTTACCGTCTTATAGTTTGGGCAGGCGAAAAATTTCCTTCCAGGATTTTTAGAAGTGTGCGACGTCTTTAATGGTGCTTTTGAACCACACCAACAAGTTGGTGTTTCCAAGCAAAACTCATCAATCACAGACGATGATGACTGTGAGCATGCCATTCGTGACTCTGAAAAAATTGCACACAGTTTCAGATTTCTAAAGAGGGCAATTTCATAACACCCAAACAACTTAAGAATGTCAAAAGTTACTAACTTCAAATCAGAAACTGTTGCTGTTGTGTCGACTACTACTGAAGCTGCCTCATTCTGAGGTTTCCATGCCCCGGATGGCACTCTCACTCTATGCCTATAATTTTATAGCAATAGCAATACCAATAGCAATACCAATAGCAATAGCAATACCAATACCAATTCCAATACCAATACCAATACCAATGAAAAATACCAATACCAATACCAATACCAATGAAAAAGGGAATCTGCTAATAGTTATGCAGCTAGACTTAACTATACAATTCACTCAGTGCAGACACTATCTTTAGCATATAAAAACTGCTCCAATTAGTCAGAAGGCGACCAATCCCAATTACACTTTCAGCACAAGCCCCACAAATGATATTACAAGTTGCAGCTGTATACATGAGCTAGTAATGTTTTTGTTGGCCAAACCAATACAAATTTTTCTGAAAATTCCCCACCGTAACAGAGTAATATCTTATTTAACAATCTAAATTTTTGGCAAAGTTGGCCAAACCAATACCAATTTTTCTGAAAATTTCCCACCGTAACAGAGTAGCATGGCATTTAACAATCTAAATTTTTGGCAAAACTAGCTTTCATAGCATGAACCCAGCAAGACCACTAGTTTTGCTCACCTATGAAACAAATATATTCCAACATTTAATCTCAACCAAAGATAGCAAAAATCTTGCTTTTTACTCATCTATTCTTCTAGAATATCAAACTCACCAGATTTGATAAGTGGGCATACCTCAAACAGAGACCTCGAAATGTATCTAATAACCCTAGAATGACATAAATAAACAGAGATGTAGTAAGCCCTATCATGATGTAAAAAAATAGACGGAATAAACCCTAGAATTTCATAGAAACAATTTCAAGAAGGTAATTTGTTACACGGAAAATTACCTTCGTTTCCGTAGATCTCTGGGCGACACAGGGGATGGGGGTTTCGTATCCTATCGGGGATCAAGAGTGGAGAGAAGGGGGGCTAGGGCTGGGGGTTTCGTATCCTATCGGGGATCGAGAGGGGAGAGAAGGGGGGCTAGGGCTAGGGGTTTTGTATTCGGGAGGGATCGGGATGGGAGAGAAGGGAGCTAGGGATCTTCTGGCGTCGAGAGGAGAAGGGGGGCTGAGGGATTGGGGGAGAAGGCTCTGGCGTTGAGAGGAGAAGGGGGAAGGAGAAGGGGGTTTGACGGATTGGGAGAGAAGGCTGAGGCGTCGAGGGCTGAGGGATCGGGATGGGAGAGAAGGGGCTAGGGTTGAAGTGCGTAAACCGGGCTAGGGTTGAAGTGCATAAACCGGGTTCGGTTCATTGTTAGTGAACCCGCTCTCCACGTCATGGCTGCAGTGGATGCAGCCAAACAGTTGCTGCTCCGTAGATTTATTCTTTCACTTTTCAAACCCCCCCCCCCCCCAACAAGACACAAAACGACGTCGCATTAAGGGGTTGGAGGGGGGGTGTTAAGGGATTCGGTTCCACTTGCACATGGGTTGGACTGGATTTACACTCCCCAATCGGCCCAAAACAACCCACAACACTACTAACAAAGCCCCTTCCTAACCCACTACATAAAGGGCCCAAAACCTTAGGGAATAGAACAAATAAATTAATAAAAATAAAATAAAATAAAATAAAATGTAATAGTAATAGAAATAAATAATTAAAGCACACTAATTTGGGATCTCACATGATTCAAAGATGATTTTCTTCCACACCAAGCCTCAAATGAAGTTTTATTTTCTACCATCTTTGTAGGACATGTATTCATCAAATAAACTGTCGTATATACTGCTTCACCTCAAAAAGACTTAGATAACCCCTCCTTATGAAGCATAGACTTTTCCATCTCAACAATGGTTTTATTCTTTCTTTTCACCACTCCAATTTGTTGTGGAGTATATCCAATTGTTAATATTAGCTACATGTCAATATCTTCACAAAACTTCTCAAATTCATGAAAGTAGTACTCACAACCTATATCACTTCTCAATATTTTCATAAAGTGTTCACTTTGTCTCTCAACAAATTTTTGAAATTTTTTTAAAATGGAGAAAACTTCCTACTTTTGCCTCAAGAAGCACACCCATGTCATTCTTCTAAAATCATCAATGAAAATTATAAAATATTTGTTACCACCATGAGTTGGTGTTGACATAGGCCCACACACATCGATATGGACAAGCGCTAATGATACCTTGGCTCTCCATGCTTTCTCCTTGGGAAATGACTCTCGGCAATGCTTGCCAAGTGCATAACCTTCACAAACCTCTTACACTTCTAATATTGTTAGCAACCCATGCACCATGTTCTTTTGTTGGAAAGTCTTCAAACTTTGAAAATTCAAGTGCCCAGGTCTTCTATGATAAAGCCATGACTCATCAACCACATCCATCTTTAAGGCCATATATTTTTACTACAGGAGAGTGAAAGAAAAGCTTATATTATTCTCCATCTTGATTGTTTCCACAACTTGTCTTCTCTCCCCTTTGTCATAAATCTTTCAAAAATCTCATTCAAAGTGAAGAGAGTACCCATGCTCTACAAGTTGCCCAACACTTAAATAAGTTTTGCTCCAAATTTAGAATTAACAATACATCCCAAATGTACTTTGTGTGCTTCTTTGTCTCTATGGCAATTATACATTTTTCTTTTGCTTGGACTAAAGAACCATTTCCTATCTTAACTAGAGAATCTGAGGAAGTATCAATTTCCAAAAATAAAAAATAAAAAAAAATTCATCTACAGTTATGTGATTGCTACACCCACTATCAAGAAACCACACATCAATCTTTTACTCCGATGCTGCTTTACAAGCATAAAACAAGTTTGCTTCACTGTCTTTCTCTTCAAAAAAATTTGCTCATTATTTTTTAATTGACAAATTTCCTATATATGCCTAAACTTTTTACAAATGTGGCATTGAGGTTTTCCTCATAACCAACAATCTTTATCAACATGACTATTTCTTTTAAAAATTTCTCATTTTTGTTGAGTGGACCCCACATTTTCAGTTCTTTCAAAATTAGTTCTTGCTCTTCCATTTCTTCCTCTCCTTCTTCCATGTCTTCCACCCCTAGAGGACTCACTTTTAAATGAGTCTCTTTATTGACATTTTATTTATTTATTTATATTTTTTTTTTTACATTGAGTTTAAATTGAAAAACAATTTGAATTGATTTTTCAAAATGCCTACTCAACCTTCGCTAAAATGTTTTAATTGAACCCATCAACCCTTCAACACTCAACTTGTCAATTTCTTTAGTCTCTTTAATAACGGCAACAATGGAATCAAACTTCTCTGGCAAACTAATTAATATTTTCTCAACAATTTTTTTATCCAAAATATTTTCTCCATATGTCTTCATTTGATTCACAAATTCCATAAATCTAGAAAAATAGTCTTTCAACAACTCCATTTCCTCCATCTTCATATTTTTAAATATGTTCTCAAGTATTGAAGTTTTATAGTTCTTACCTTCAAGTGCCTCTATATTGGTAATACCTCGTATTTACGTATATTTTTAATGAAGAATTATTTAAATTATTATAATTAATGGCTCTCTTGTTTTAAATTTAATGTGTTATTCATTGGATTTATTTTATGATTTTTAAGTTGTGCAATTTATTTTAATATGCTTTCTTGTTATTAATTATTTTTTTGCATTTAAATGACTCTCTAGTTTAAATTATTTCATTGTTGGGCTTATTTGTTTATTTTTATTTATAATTAGTTGTAGTGTTTTTATTGTGCCTTTTTCTTTTGTTGGACTCTTTATTTTCGGTTTTGGCTTGTTTTAGTAGGATTTTACTCTGATTTTGGGCCAAAACCCCTTTAGATTTTGAGCCCAGCCCGTGTGCTTCAAAACCCAGCCCATTAAATCCCAAACAACATCGTTTTTCGTCTATCGTTGGGGCTCTTCACCTCTTCTTTCCTTCTTCTTCTTTCTCCCTTGTGTCTCCTTCTTTTCCTTCAGTTTTCAGTTTCTCTCTTCTACAAGTCAGCAACGCTATCACCCTTTCCTCCATTTTTGTCCTGTAATAGCTTGCCTTTTTATTTCTTTGTTTTGGCTTACATTTTTGCTGCAAACTAAGCCATCTCTCTTCCATTTTCTGCATTTTATTTCATGGGTTTTCATCATTTTCAGGTCTGGCCGAAGCTCCTATGTGCGCCTCCTTCCTCTTCTTCATTTCTTGTATATTCCTTGTTAATGTTGTATATTCCTTGTTAATGTGGTGTAAAAACCCCTGCTTTTCCCTTTGTTTTTGCCACGAAATTATGCCCTCTCTTGGACCCGAAAACCATGGTCTGTTTTTGTTCCATTCGTGAGCCTTGAAGCTTGGTTTTCCCTCTCTTTTTCCTTTGGTATTTTCATGCTCTAGCTTGTGTGTTAAACCTTGGATTTTTGGGTGTTTTTGGCCACCAAACCGTGCCCTGTTTCCATCCAAACCGTGGGTTTCATTTTGGGATTTTGTTGTTGGTTTTGTTCTTGCCGTGAGCCTTAGTTTAAGCCATCATCTTCTAGTTTTTATTTTAGTAAATGAGCCATTGTATTCAAAAAAATCTCACTTCAAAGATTTACTTGATTTCAAAACTTATTTTCAGTCCCAAAAATTATGATTTTTGGTGATTTAATTTCAAGCTCGCTTTTGGTGTTAAATCGGGTACTTGATTTTTTAGATATTTCCTTTAAGCGTTGTAAATAATTTTTCAAATATTTTTTTAGATTTAAATATATTTTTGAGCTAACTCATATTTAGTGTGATTTCGTTGGCTGTACCGGACTGATTCCAAGGAGTTTGGGGGTCGATTGGATTGGAGGATTGAGTTATTTGTGTGTATTGGATTATGCTGGGATTTGGTGGCTGTTAAATATTTGTGTCATATCATATACATTGCATAATTGCACGCATGTTCATGTTTGTAAATGAAAACTGGGTTTTCGCATAATTGAATGAATGTTCATGTATATATTTGAAAATCGGATTCTCATATAATAAATGATTTTTGGGTGCGTGTGTATCACGACCCCAAGCCGAGATGAGATATTATCTTGGTGGAGCTCATTTGGTCACTCGAGAGCGTAATATACTGAGTGACGTCACATGGGTTGTCACTGGGCGACAATGGGATCAGACAGGATGGTAACGCTCTTGTGCCTACTCCGTGGCCCCTTTGCTGGCGGGGGCTAGAGGATGCTTCGCCACGAACGCGCTGGGCACAGAACTGGGCATTGCTCATTATGAAGTCACACACATGGTTGTTACCCGTGATGTGACGAAGGGAGCTATAGTGTGCAGATGGTCCCTAAGGGAGATCATGGTACATAAAGTAAAAATGGATAATGGGTCATTTTCAGGGAAAATGGATGGTTTTGATAAATAGATTTATGTGAACTATTTTTCTGAGAAAATGGTGGATGATATTTTTAATGAACTTGGTTTTTGGGCCAAAATGGAATTTTGGCGTGAATTGAACAATATTCATTTTCAGAGAAAATGATGTTTTGGGTATCATGCATATTTCATCATATGTATGCATAATTTTTGGTTACATTAATGCATTTTTATCTCTTGAGTTGTTTGGATTGTTACTTACTGAGATTCACAATTTGACGATATTTGACACCCTGCGATATCATTTCATGGTATCGTAGATTTTGATGTAGATGACGAGGTAGAACCTAAGGATGTGGCTCCGCCGGAGGAGTGATTGGTGATCACTTTCTCGAGTGGTGGTATTTCCTGATTTGGTTATTGTATTTTGGTTTTATCATGTTTTTATTTGACAATTGTTTTACTTTTTGAAACTCTAGTATTTAAGCAAATTTGTATTTAAAAATTATGGTACTTAGTTGATGAACTTTAACTTATCCACTGCATCTTTTTTTTACACGTGTTACATGTGCACACACTTAGCACTTATCGTTGGTGTGTATGATTTGTATTGTCATCATCTCAATGCCTCGATTTCCGTGTGTCTGTATGTGAGAGTTGGGAGCGTCACAATATTCCTTTTGAACAATCTCTCAAGCCTCATTTGATTTGATTGTATTTGTGGCGCCCCCAAATTTCGTTTGGGATCGGACGGACATTTGAAGCGTTGAAACATGCAACAGAAGATTACCTGCCCCTATTCATAACATATAAGATGCAATGTTCCTAATATGCATATAACATTATGCAATATTTGCAGTGAATAAATTTTTTTCTTTAGCAACACTATGCACCAAACTGAAAATATCACAAATGCTTAAAACATACTTTATACATAAAGACACATTGAACAACTAAGATCACAACACTAGTCCAAAATGGCTATGATCCAGAAGAGTACTGGAGATTCAACTCCATAGATACTAGTAGTAATTTAAGTTAACTACTATACTATTATCGACTTCGCACCGTCGCTTAGTCGACCGTTTCCAGTTGGTTGATTTCCAGGTCTCCTTCAGATCCTTTAACAAGATCTACCATTCAGGAGGAATGTTAGTTGGGACTACCACAGTGAGATTTGATTACAAATCTCAACAAGTTAACAGAAAACCTCCACACAGGTTAATGATGCATGTATGACAGTAAAAGCATGAATGCATAATCAAATTCATAAGCAATCATAGCATAACTTGACATACAATATAACATAACTGACATAAATTAAATTGAAATGTGAACTGAATCTGACTTACTGAAATTGAACTAAACTTAAACTGAGACTTGACTCGACATGAAATTAATCTGAAACTTAACTTAACATGAACTTAGAATCTTATTTCTTTAACTACTTAAACTCATCTTTTTGCGTGCTACATGGGTCCCCTAGAGCCATGTGTCTCTACCGATTATCGCATCACAACATAGTTATTTGGACCAACTGTGAGTACGTTAATACATACTCCACAGTCAGTGTAGCCCTATGTATTCTACATGTCAAAATTGTTGTGTCTCACGTAGTGTACTCGTCACAATTACTGTGACCCCACACTTCATGCTCCACAGTTGTTATAGCCCCATGAATTATTGAAATGAAATGTGGCTCTATCGGCGTCAGTGCCTGGCACGCTCCGGTGACAAGCTAGTTAGGTCCTCGCCCGCTACCCATTGACAGTATTTCGTCAACTCAGGAAATTTCACACCTATTTAAACATTCCAACATGAACAAATGAGTTTCACTAGAATATTATCTCATCCTAGCACTTAGGGTCGTGCTTGACATGAGTAACTTGACTTAACTGTTTTTGAAATACACAAACTGTACTCGAGACAAAATGTGACTGGAATACAAAAGGATAGAAACCCTGACATGACATAACTTAAACATAACTTGAAATACATGACTAACTTGAGATAGAAAGATTTTGTAACATGACATGTATAACATATAATATTTTATAACACGGCATCACATGTAACAAACAACATACTTAACATGACATACATGTAATAGATGGCATACTTAACATAATATACTTGTATTGTACAATAATACGTAACAAAATATATTATATAACCGATGAATAACTCGTGACAGAATAAATTCTGTGTAACACAAATATGTGATAACTTTGCATGGCATGGCATATATGATAACATATATACGTATACTGTAGTTTCTTTACTTAGCACCCATATACAGTAATCTGCTAGTAAGTTAAAAGCTAACTTACCTCAATCTTCGCATTTTCTAATCAATTTCAAGTCCAATCACGAGGAACTGAAAATAGTGATTTCTAAAAATTAAAAATTAATAACTAACAATTAGAAATATGAAAAAATTACTTACTTAGAGAAAAATTATCATTTTACTCTCTACATGTAAAAAAATTACCATTTTACCCCTAACTAAAAGATTTTGCATCCTAACTCCAAAATTTATGTACCTCATGTAAATTTTGTCCTTTTTTTTTTAGAGGAAGACTATGAATTTATTAATGATGATAACGTTGGCAATCAGCCATTACAAGATCTGAAATAACAGGATTAACACAATCAACATCAAGTCTTTCTTCATTTAACTGCAATGTCTTTAGCAAGCTTGTGTGCAACTTGGTTTGCTGCACATGTTTCAGACTCCTAGTGGTGCTGTGCAGCAACTACTTAATGTCTGAAATAATAGGATTGTGGAGATACACCTCGCCCCCCTAACTATTGATAGCTTGCACAACATGTAAAGAATCACCTTCAAACACGCAGTCTGTAAAGTCAAGCTCAGAACATAACTTCACAGCTTCAAATAAGCCCCTTGCTTCAGCATAATCAGCATTGGAACAGAAAGCTAAAGGTTTCATCAAGCTCATCAGTACCCCTCCTTCACAACCCCTAAGCACAATGCCAATGCCAATCCTGTTGGTAGTTTGTTGAACTACAATGTCCCAATTGAATTTAATGAAACCAACATGTGGTAATTCCCATTGGACTGCATGAGGAGCAACTAGATTCGGTTTGTGGATCATCGCCTGGATAGCTTGCTGATATAAGTTGCACTTAGTAACAGCCTATTCAAATATCCTTGTAGGGTGTGTAAATTGCTTTTCATATAGGAAAGCATTCCTTCTATGCGATAATGATCGGGCTATATAAGCAAAACAAGCCAACTCCTTGCTATTCAATCTGTAAACCATCTATTTAAAAATCTGAGCAAAATCATTATAAGTAATTGCCATCTTCTATATTTTCTTAGCACCCAGCATCCAAACATCCATGGCAGCAGGGCATGACCATAGAACGTGCCCAGAAGATTTAGGTTCCAGCGGATAAAATTGGACATAAGTCATTAGCAATCACCTTCCTCTTACAGAGATTTTGTTTTGTTGGGAGAGAATCAGAACGGGCCCTCCACAAAAAATTTTTCACAGAGTTAGCAACTGGTAACCCCCATAATTGTTTCCAACATGGCCTATACATAGCTCGAGTGGATGTCTCGCCAGTGTAGCTCCTCATTGTCTCCATATACATGTGATAGGCACTTTTAACAGAAAAGTGACCAGTAGAAGTGCCTTGCTAGATCAATTTGTCAGGATTCCCCAGCATGCTAATAGGGATCTGCAAGATGGTAGCAGAATCGACCTCAGTAAAGATAATTCTAACCAACTGGACATTCCACCATGCTGTATGTTTATCAATGAGTTCCTCAACCAAAGCATTAGGCCTCAACAACTGCATTGGAGATTGAACCTGACATGACCCACCCCTTGGGAGCCATCTGTCATGCCAGACATGTATTTGCTTGCCATCACCCACTCGCCAAATAAGATCATCTTTGAGAAGTTTTATAGCCTGCCATATGCTTCTCCAAACATAGGATGGTCTGGATCCCAGAGTGGCTTGCAACACAGTGGAGGAAGGAAAATACTTGGCCTTGAAAATTCTGCTTGGTAGGGAGTTAGGTGCTATCAATAATCTCCATGCTTGTTTGGCTAGTAAAGCCATATTGAAACCAGTGAGATCCTTGAAGCCACACTGACCTTGCTGCTTGTTTGTGCACAGAACATGCCAAGCCTTCCAATGCATTTTCTTATTATCATCCATACCACTCCACCAAAAATCAGAAATTAAGGAGTTCAACTTTTGACATAATGTTTTAGGCAATAGAAATACACTCATATAGTAGGTTGGGACTGATTGGAGCATTGCCTTTATAAGAACCTCCCTTCCAGCTTGAGAAAGGAATCTATTCTTCCAATTACCAAGCTTGCATTGCACCTTGCTAACAATAGACTAAAAAGCTTGGACTCGAGCTTTACCCACCAAACTGGGAAGGCCCAAATATTTCTCCATGTTAGAAGAGTCATGTAAACTAGCAATCTCCTTAATATAGGCCCTTGTGGAAAGTTTAGTGTTTCTACTGAAAAAAAGAGAAGTCTTATCCCTATTTAGCTGTTGTCCTGAGCCTGTTCATAGATGCTGAGGATGTGATTCAGCTTACCCCATTCCACCATATTTGCTTGACAAAACATCTAACTGTCATCCGCGAAGAACAAATGATTCATAGTCAGTTCACCCCTTATAATAGGCACACCAGAAATTAAACCTTGCCTCTCAGCAGCAAAGAGTTGAGAACTCAAAGCTTCAGCACACAGAATAAAAATGTATGGTGATAGTGGGCAGCCTTGCCTTAAACCCCTTGATGGTCTGAAAATCTGTTGAGGGGAGCCACTCACTAAAATTGAAAAACTGGAGGTTGAAACACATTCCATGAGTAGCTAAATCCACCTTTGAGCAAAGCCAAGTTTCAGTAGGATAGCCTGTAAAAAACCCCATTCCACACGATCATACGCCTTGCTCACGTCAAGCTTCAATGCCATGTAACCCTTCTTCCCATACATCTTGCTATTCATGGTGTGAAGGGTTTCATAAGCTGCCAATGTGTTGTCTGAGATTAGGCGTCCAGGCACAAAAGCACATTGAGTTGGGGATATTAAGCTTGGCAAAATACCTTTCAATCTATTAACTAAAACCTTGGCAATCAACTTGTAAAGCACATTACAAAGGCTAATAGGGCAAAAGTCAGTTAGAATCTGGGGATTATGCTTCTTAGGGATCATGACAAGGTATGTAAAATTGATCTCAGCAATATCTTGCTAGGCATTCAGAAAGGATAACACAGCCTGACAAACCTCCTTCTTTACAGTTGACCAATGATCTTGAAAAAAGCATGCATGATAGCCATCGGGACCTGGAGCTTTATAAGGTCCCATCTAAAAAAGAGTTGTTTCAACCTCTGCTGCAGTAAAATGTTGAGTTAATTTAGCATTCATCTCCTCAGAAACCTTTGCTGTTAGGTGAGCCAAACAAAGAGCAATGTTAGAAGGATTAGATGAAGTGAAAAGAGACTGATAATAGCTAGTAAAAGCTTGACCAATCTCCTTAGACTTGGTATACACATTCCCCCTCTCATCAGAAATTTTCACAATATGATTCCTCTTCTTCCTTTGCGTAGCATAGGAATGAAAATATCTTGCATTCCTATCCCCCTTCTGCAGCCAATGTTCTTTGGCTCGTTGTTGCCATTTAACATTGATCCTTTCCAATAAGCCATTGATCTCACCCTGCAAATGGTGTATCTCCCCCACTAAAGTAGCAGGCATAGATTGCTGCAGAAAGTGCATCCTTTGTAACTTAGTTTGTAAAAAGGAATCAGAGAGAGGTGTCTTGCCTTTGCTCCACCTTTGCAAAGTAGACATGCCTCGTTTTAACTTTTTCATGAGTGAAGAAAATGAAACTTGAGAATGAGATGAACCGAGCCATAGCCTTTGAACCACATCACCACAGTCTTCATAAGAGGACCATGTTGCTTCATGCCTTGCAAGTCGAGTGTGAACCATTTTTTGTTGCAACCATGGTGGGATGGTAATCAGAATGGGACAGTGGTTTGATGAAATTGTTGGTAAGACTTGAATATTCCCACCTCCAAAATAAGCACACCAGTTCTTAGAAGCCACAGCCCTGTCTAACTTTTCTGTTGTAAAACCAATGTCCTCGCGGTTATTGGACCAAGTAAAAAACCCAGACCCAAACTCCAAATCACACAGACTACAGTCCTGCAAGGCTTGGTGGAACAACTACATCTGACTCAATGGCCTCACAGCACCACCCCTTTTCTCACTGGGGTAAAAAAGTTCATTAAAATCTCCAATGCACAGTCACTTCTCTGGATTCAACTCTTTCAAGGATCTTAAAACATTATAGCCAATCCCACACAACTCAGTCACAGGGGGGCCATAAAAACAAGTGAGCATCCACTGAATATGCATATCAGTCATAACCCAAGCATTAATGTGTCTGTGAGAAAAGGATTGAGTGGAAAGAGAGAAATCCTCCCTCCAATAAAGTGCCAAACAGCCACTTTGCCCAATTCCATCCACAACAAATAAGTTTTGAAAGCCAAATTTAAACTTCAACCTATCCAACTTAAACTTCAGCACCTTAGTTTCCATAAGAAAAACAATAGTAGGCTTGTAAGTCTTGATCAAACGATCAAGATCACGAACTGTTCGAGGGTTGCCAATCCCTCGACAGTTCCAACTTAGGAGTTTCATATCTCCCGGCGAGGTTGTAACACAGCCTCCACCGATAGATTAGCACTCTGAATTTGTGCTTAGTTTTCCTAAGAGTTTTGAGAGGAAAATAAGAGTTCAAGTCAGAACCTTTGGAAATGGACTTCCTCTTACAACCACCTTTGAGAAAAGAGGAATTAGTGACATGCAACCCGGCACCCTGTCGGATCTACCTTTTCCACTTCAGCAAAGAGGTACCACTGATGGCATGAGAATCTGTTGTGCCACTCCTCCAAGAGTCCTTCGGATTGAGAGGAGAAGTAGAAAATTGCAGCCCTGCCTTGTCTATAGCCATAGCAACAGCAACTACCTTCTTGGAATTTGCCATCAAAGGGGTCGAAGATTGTTTGTCCACAGCAATAGCAACTACCTTCTTGCAGTTAGAGCCGTTGGATAAGGCAGACCTGTTGAGTCAGGACACGTAAGTGGCACTAGTTTTTCAGCCACTCCGAGAGGGGCATCTTCAGATAGACCATGCAACTTCCCAAAGCAGTTATCCTTGTCAGAAGGACAGTAAAAAACCGTCATCCCTCCAACCTCTGAAGAAGAACAAGATCCCTTGGAAATAGCAGGGACAAATTGGCTCAATTCGAGGAATGGAGCAGAAGGGGATGCTCTTAGCCAACTCCCATACGGCATTCCTGATGTATCCTTGTCCGAACCAACTCCAAGCTTCTGAGGACATCCATTCGTACCATGTGAAAGCAGACCACAATAAAAACATAACCGGGGAATCCTTTCATATTTGAATTGAATAAATAATCACTTCCTATCGACATTAAGCATTTTCCCACAAATTAATGGCTTAGTAAGGTCCAATTCAACAAGCACACGTAAAAAGCGACCCTAACTGGTGGCTCTGTCATCAGCCTTAACATGAAAAATTGTTCCAATTGCACAACAATGTCAGTGTTAATACAACCAAATGGCAAGTTATGCACTTGCACCCACAGATACGTCTGAGTGAACCCCATAGTAGAGGGTGGAGTGAGGCCATCAAAATATTTGAAGCAAAGGAGGCTCTGGTCAAAGGACCATGGTTGCCCATCCCAGACCTTCTCTAATGCACCCGCATTGGCAAATTCAAATAGGAACATATTGAAGCCTACTTCAATGATATTAATGGTGGTGTCCAGTCTCCACAACATCATGTTCTTGAAAGCTACTCGATTAATTCACCTATCGGTTAGGACTTTCCCAATAAGACAGAATCTGCCCCTCTCCAATGTTGCATGTACATCATGCGTCCTCACCACAACATCCGTAGCCTCCTCCTCAGTTAAGGATAGTCAATCACATAAATCAGCAATGTCCTCTACCATCAGTGGCTAGAGGTGTGAACCAAGATAGCATAGTTGATCAAACTACTTAAAGAAAATGATGCATGCAGAAATGCAGACCTTCACTGAACAGGAAGGACAAAACTTTCATCTCACACAAGAGAGAAAGAAGATGATTAGTAACCGTCTCCGTAATCGCAGGAGAGTTAGATCCCTAACAAAAGCCACTTTGGCGTAAATTACCTTATGTAAATTTTGTCCTAAACTCCAATATCAAATCAGGAAAATTTAATACTAAGCAAAACCATAAAAACTCTAAAGGGGCCAAAACTTGCATAGGCTTTTTCCTTGATTTTTGTTGCAATTCTTCCAATTTCAAAACTCATTATCAAACCAAATTTTTGCAACAAATATCTTTCTATCCTAAGTTTAAAAACATACTTGAAACATCCAGTAAAATATGCTAATCATCAACACCAAACTTTTAGAAAAATGATTCAAACTTTTTAACTAAAAATGCAATCTATTGAATCAAATGATTTGATCTATTTTCAAGCATCTCCAAGAACTTCAAAAATCTAAATCTTTCTTCTAACATATTCATAACATATTCTTAAGAATAATCATGTTTTGAATCATCAATAAAAGTCATCAAAATCACTAAAACAATACTTTGAATTTTTGGATTCTTTGTAAGTTCTAAAAACAGATTTTTGTTTCTAACTTGTTTTGATCAACCTTTTGATCCGTGACTTATAAAGATGTGATCTTCAGAAAAAACTATCAAATGGTTTAAAAATATATCCTAAAACATATCCAAGTTTCAAATTCAAGATCACATGGTTAAAATCAACCAAAACATAAATTTAGCCAAGAACATCCACACTTTGGCCTATCCTAATATCTCTTTACATAAAATTTCATATCCTTGAAACTAACATCAAATATTTTCAAAATAATATTCTAACATGTATATAAGAGGCTTAGGATCCTTCAATAAAATTATCAAAGCCATTGGAATAGGTTTAAACCACCAAAGATTTAAACTTTCTCAAAACAGAAACTGTTTTTCCTCTTCCAGTTTCTAGATCTAATAAAATATTTCATCAAAACCTTTAATAATGTAACAAAACCTCAACCAATAATCATACACACATGTTACAAAAACTCCATAAAAATTTTGGACCAAGATCTATCCATTAGCTTGGTCAAAAACTCCAAAATATAACATACTCTCTAGTTTATTGTCTATAATGACCTTTCTAGGGTTTAAACAATATTTGACTGACCAAATGATCTTCAAATAGAACAAATAAGATATCCACATTAACTAGACTAAAAAATAAATAACGTATATGAAAGAAAAGTTGTGAGAAAACACTTACAAAAGCTTCAAAATGGGAATGCAAAAGAACTCCTAAAAGTTGTTCGAGAGAGTATTTGGTGTTCTTTTAATGAAAAGTGTAAATGAAGATGAATTTCGTGGGGAGTGGGCTGGAGAGATTTTTGCACAAGATATGGAAGACGATGAGGCTGAAGTGAGGCTTAAGTGTTGGTATTTATTACCCAATAAAATATACAAAAATCAGCCTTAAGATATTTCCTAATGGTGAAGTGTAGACTTGGAAGAGTGAGGTGGCTCTTTAGCTTTTCCCTCCTGGAACCTTCTAGGCCCTCTTGAAGACATCTGATCAGCCATGTGGGAGATGAAATTCCTTGGCAAAAATCAATGCTAAGGTTCCCAATTTCGTGGGCATTAATGGGCTTAAACCGAAAGGGCCCCAATTTGGGGTTTTCAGAGGGTTTAGGTTGCTATCAAACCCAAATCCAAGTTCCCTTGACCCAATCAAATATCCAAGGTTAAAAAGGGTGGATAATAATGTTATAACATAAATTTAAAGGATTATTAGCATGTGGAAGTAATTTAATCAAGCGATTAAACATAATACTAGAAACCGATTCAGCTAGGATTTTGAGGTCAACTTTAGGATTTTGATAAAACCGTTTAGAATTTTGGCTTCGACCATGCTTTTGGATTCTTAGTTGGATTCCAACCATATAGGGTTTTACTAGGGTAGAAGTTCTCTTTGGTTTGGCACAATTTGATTAGTCGGATGGACTAGGTTTTTTGCTTAGTGTCATGATCTCCCACATTAATTCCTTCAAATCCATCAATGCTCATCATAGTGCCAAGTGCCTAATACTATTTATCTTGTGTGGCTAAGATCTTGCCAAGAGTCTAAATAAAACTTCTCTAACTTAATTTGTACATTCCACACTGTGATTTTGAAAACACCGCACTTGGTACGCTTATCAATGTGAGTATTTACCCCAAAAAATTGCATGATAAACTTAGTACCAAAAATCTTAAATATTCATATAAACCTATAGTGAAAATCGTTTACCCAAATTCAATTCCGAAGTGCCCCTTAAAATAAATTCACTGTTTCGAACAAGTATTTCGTCTGAAAATATGAAAATGGGTTATTATGTCATAAAATCATAAATAATCAAATGAGTCTAATGGCACAGACCATAATGCAATCTGAAACTTCTAACTACCTCAAATAATTAAAATCGCACTTCTGACACTATAGTAAATGATAACACTGACTATGTTGATAGACTAAAATTTATATGATTGGTCAATTCATGAAAACTTATGCGGTTGTCACAAGTTTTCTAAAGCCTATAAAAATTATACCATTGAATTTCTAGGGTGTTGTTACAATACTGATAATCATTGGGAAGATCTTGTTGGCAATATGATGCCGGACAGGATAGCGATTATCCTGCAGGCTAGTTCCAATAGATGATTCACAAGAGAAAATTCACCCAAAACCAGAGAGAAAAGTCTCTAGATTTTAACGGAATATTATAAAATCAAGCAATCTGCAAAAAATCCGGCCTAAATCGGATTTAAAATGACTTCCTAACTGATAAACGAAATATTACCATAAATAGTAAAAAATAACTAAAACTAGTGATTTGGAGGGGAAAATAGCAGAATTTGAGGTCGAAAAAAAAACGGCTTGCGTGCCGAAAAGAACTTCCGAATTGGGGTTTTATGTGCGATTCCGACACCCGTAGCCAAAGTTATGGCCAAAAGACTGAAATGCACTCAAAACGACCCCAATGAGGAACATATCACAATCAA
Organism: Carya cathayensis; assembly: GCA_011037825.1. NCBI lineage: Eukaryota > Viridiplantae > Streptophyta > Magnoliopsida > Fagales > Juglandaceae > Carya > Carya cathayensis. The sequence continues at coordinate 182,182 of QGSO01000460.1, read as the reverse complement.
TTCCCACCTTTGCATTGATCTGCCAACTCATGGTATCTCAGCGCCATCAAGGTGCAATCTGACAGCTCAGCATCATCTGTCTCAAATCCCCCTGCATCAGTCGCCCCGGATTGGAAAGAACTTGTCCTCGAGTTCAGAGCAGTGTCATCAGAATCCACAAAACAAGGACTTAGGTGCTTCACATTAAAGACATCATAAGTCTTCAAGTGACTGGGAAGGCGCAACCTGTAAGCGTTATCATTGATCTTCTGCACGACCTTACAAGGTCCAATCTTCCGATCCTTAAGCTTATTATACTTGCCAACAGGAAAACGATCACGAGTTAATACAGCCCAAACAAAATCACCAACATCAAAAAGTACCTGACGACGATGACTGTCAACCCGAGTCTTGTACTTGGTATTACTCTCATGAATGGTCTGTTTCACCTGCTCATGGATACCCCGAAGATACTCTGCCATCTCATCTACTTTAGGACTGAAACGTCCTATACGTGGAATAGGGGCTAAGTCCAACACCCCAGATGGGTTCTGACCATAGACAATCTCAAATGGGCTTAAGCCTGTGGTTCTGTTTTTCGATCTGTTGTAGGCAAATTCTGCTTGAGGCAATGCCAAATCCCATTGCTTCGGCTTAGTTCCTACCAAACATCTCAAAAGGTTGCACAAACTTCGGTTCACCACCTCAGTCTGGCCATCCGTCTGGGGGTGGTAGGCGCTACTAAAATTCAACTGTGTTCCCAGTTTCCCCCACAGGCTCTTCCAGAAATGACTGATGAACTTGGTATCACGATCTGAAGTGATGGATCGAGGAACACCATGTAAACGCATAATCTCCCTGAAATAAAGATGGGCAATCCGGACAGCATCCATAGTCTTCCTACAAGCTACAAAATGAGCTATCTTGGAAAACCTGTCAACCACAACAAAGATAGAATCCGAGGCCCTTTGGGTGCGGGGTAAGCCCAATACAAAATCCATGCTAACATCGAACCAAGGAGCTTTAGGAACAGGTAAGGGAGTGTACAAGCCCGCATTGGTGAGAACTCCCTTAGACCACTGGCACACATAACAACGATCCACGTAATGGGTCACATCACTAGTCAACTTGGGCCAATAAAAGTCAGAAAAGATAAAGGACAAGGTCTTATCTCGGCCAAAGTGTCCCTCATTATGAAGCTCACTTATAATTTGCTGCCTCAATGAACAATCTGGAATGCACAACTGTAATCCACGAAACAGATACCCATTATGCAAAACAAAATCATGACGGTGACCATCAGTTACCTCCTGAAATATCCTACCAAATGAAGGATCAGCTGCATACATATCTGTGAACGTCTCAAAGCCTGCAACTTTGGTACTCATGGTGGTGAGGAGTAAGGTACGACAGCTCAGGGCATCTGCGATGCGGTTCAGACTCCCTGCTTGGTGCCTCAATGTAAATGTGAATTCTTGCAAGTATGCCACCCACTTTGCATGACGTCTACTCAGCTTGTGTTGACCATTGATGTACTTCAGGGCCTCATGATCGGTAAACAGAATAAACTCCTTCTGTACTAGGTAGTGACGCCAATGCTTCAGGGACTGAACTATGGCATAGAACTCCAGATCATAAGTGGAATAATTTTTCTTTGATCCCGATAGCTTCTCACTGAAAAAAGAAACCAGACGACCTGCCTGACTCAGAACACCACCAATGCCAATGCCAGATGCATCACAATTTACCTCGAACACTTTGTCAAAATCAGGGAGTGCCAAAACTGGTGCCTCGGTCATCTTCTACTTGACCAGTTGAAAACTGGCCTCTGCCTCCTCAGACCACTGGAAATCATGCCCCTTGAGGCACTCTGTGTTAGGGGCAATCAGAGTACTAAAATTTCTAATGAACCGGCGGTAGAAAAATGCCAATCCATGGAAACTTCAGATGTCATGTAAGGTCCTTGGTCTGGGCCACTCCAAGACTGCATCTATCTTTGACTGATCTGCATGAACACCATTAGTAGACACAACAAAACCAAGAAAAGTCACAGAAGTAGTGAAGAAAGAACACTTCCTCTGATTGACAAACAGGCACTCCGTTTTCAGCATCTCAAAAACAGCACGGAGGTGATCGAAGTGTGAAGCCCATGTCGGACTATAAATGAGGATATCATTGAAGTAAACTACAACGAATTTCCCTATAAAAGGCCGTAAGACCTGATGCATAAATCTCATGAACGTGCTGGGCACATTGGATAGTCCAAAAGGCATGACCATCCACTCATACAACCCTTGTGGCATCTTAAACGCCGTCTTCCACTCATCTCCAGGCCTTATTCTGATCTGGTGGTATCCGCTTTTAAGGTCAATTTTTGAGAAGACCTTAGAATCGGATAGTTGATCCAACATATCATCCAGACGGGGAATTGGAAACCGGTACTTCACTGTAATTTTGTTGATCACTCGGCTGTCAACACACATACGCCAAGAACCATCTTTCTTTGGCACTAGCAGGGCAGGGACTGCACATGGGCTCATACTCTCTCGGATATAGCCCCTCTCCAACAGCTCTACCACCTGTCGCTGCAACTCTTCAGCCTCCTTATGACTGAGGCGATATGCTGGTCGATTTGGCAAACTTGACCCAGGAAAAAGGTCAATTTGATGCTGAATATCCCTCATAGGCGATAGCCCAGGAGGAAGATCCTCTAGCATCAAGTCAGAGAATTCTGCTAGCAGCCACTGCACCTCTACTGGTAAATCCGTATCCACGTCTACTGCATTATTCTCGCAAGGTAGTAAAGCATAGACCACGCCTCCATGCTCAACCTCGTCTAAAAACCTGGACATGGAAAGCAAGTTAGTAGTATTGGTTACCGGGGTAGGAGTGAGTCCTTCCCGCCGGGGCGCCAACATAATCTTTTTTCCCTTGATGTTAAGGGAATATGTATTCTTCCGTCCATCATGAATGACACTGCGATCATACTGCCAAGGTCGACCCAACAATACATGACACGCATCCATATACACAACATCACACTAGGCATTATCGAAATATTTTCTACGAATTGAAAAAGACATGAGGCATCGCCTATCAACTGTTACCTCACTGCCTTTATTTAGCCATGACAACTTGTATGGCTTAGGATGACGGTCCGTCTTCAACTGCAATTTTTGGACAACCTCCTCGGACACTACATTCTCACAACTGCCGCTGTCAATGATCATTTTGCATACTTTATCTGCAACTGTACAGGTCGTGTGAAAAATATTGGTTCTCAACCAATCGTGCGAACGACCAGAGTCTCGTGACCATCTCCATACAGCACATCATCAGTCTCATCATCGTCATACACGGGCTCACCAATCTCCTCAGCCTCGTCTACCACGTTTTCCTCAATCAACAAATTTTTTCCCTTTTGATTAGCAGGCTTCCTGCAATCAGTCGCCCTATGCCCTTGTTCACCACAATGAAAACATCTAATAGTAGGGTTAGAATTACCCTGTGGTGGCTGCTGGACAGGACGGGAATCCTGAGGGCGAACTGGCCGACTGTTTGATCGCTCCTGATCACTGGTCTCCTGTTTTGCTGTTTTTCAACAGCAAGTGCACGTTGGTAGGCTTTCAAAACATTCCACAGTGAATGAAGGCTGAGGACATCTTGCAAGGGCTGGCGCAAACCCCCCAAATACCATGCCACCATCTGCTCCTCCGTCTCAGATAAATCGTTCTGGGTGACCAATTGGTAAAACTCCTCCGTGTAATCATCGACTGATCGCGTGCCCTACCTCAACGCATGAAGTCGCTGAAACAAGGTTTGCGTGTAGCCGAAGGGAAGGAAGTGACCCTTCATCTTCTTCTTCATCTTCTCCCAATCAGTGATCTTGGCCTTGCCCTGCCTGTCTCGTGAACGTCGCAACTGCTCCCACCACGCAGATGCTCTGCCCTTGAGTTTGATGGCGAACAGTTTCACTTTCACACGATCGGGGACTTCCTTATAATCAAAAATACGCTTCACTTCATTAATCCAATCCATGAATCCCTCGGCCTGTAACGTACTAGAAAACTCGGGGAGATCGACCCAAAAACCGAGGTCTCCATGACGCTCATCCCGACCACGGTGCTCCCAGAATAGAGCACGATTGTGATATGGGCTTTCGAAAGTGGAATTAGAATCGTGATCAGAGGCCTCACGATCCTCGAAATCCTGCGCCGTCAGGCGCTGGGTTAATTCTGCGACTTGCCTATGCAAATCCTCAATCATCGCATCCTGAACGCTGCGATCACGGCTTTGGGCTTCCTCATTCGGAACTTGCCCAAGACGACCACGACCACCAACCATTGAAACTGGTGAAATTTCCCATGAAGATGATGAAGCTCTGATGCCAACTGACGCCGGACAAGATAGCAATTATCCTGCAGGCTAGTTCCAACAGATGATTCATAGGAAAAAATTCGCCCAAAACCAGAGAGAAAAGGCTCTAGGATTTAACGGAATATTATAAAATCAAGCAATCTGCAAAAAATCATGCCCAAATCAGATTTAAAATGACTTCCTAACTGACAAGCGAAATATTACCATAAATAGTAAAAACTAACTAAAACTAGTGATTCAGAGGGAAAAACAGCAGAATTTGAGGTCGAAAAAAAGACACATGGAGCCATGCTCAATGTGGATGGCGTGCGTGCCGAAAAGATCTTTCCAAATTGGGGTCTTATGTGCGATTCCGACACCCGTAGCCAAAGTTATGGCCAAAAGACTGAAACGCACTCAAAACGGCCCCAATGAGGAACATATCACAATCAATTCCCGCCTTTGCGCTGATCTGCCAACTCATGGTATCTCAGCACCATCAAGGTGCAATCTGACAGCTCAGCATCATCAGTCTCGAATCCCCCTGCATCATAATACCTTGTTGAATCAAGGTTATGGCTATTGCATCTTTCTTCCTATGCTTTTTCAATTGTTACTTTTGAGCATCTGTCAAAGTTGTGGCAGCTATCGGTTACTCGTACCTATCTTCTACATATTCCCAATGATTTATAAATGGTAATTTACCATTCGAATAGTATTAATCATACATAATAGAATTTAATTAAAAGTACCACACTAACATTATACAAATTGTAATTCAAATATCACAATTGTTCAAATGTTTCAGAATATCATAATAGAAAGACAATTAAAGAAAAAAATAAATTTTAAGATTGTGGTGGTGGCATAGAGTTTCGGAACATCATTGACTACCACTGTTCAAGCATTTTTTGGTTATTCAACTCTAGCCTCTTATGCATATTCTCTTCTAATCTCGCCTCTAAATCCAATACTTGATCTAATCGGGTCAGCAAAGCTTTTTCCTTGGACTTCAATCATTCTATCTCAAGTGTTGATTCCTCTAATTACTTAGTCTTGTCATTATTCGATCTGGTTTTAGAAGAGGATGTTGATGTTGATAATGGCTTCACACAATGTCTTAAACCTCTCAAATATCCAGAATGTGATCCAAAAACTTAATAAAGGATCTGAGCATTGTTGACAGATGATTCATCATATGGATCTGCAACAGTTTTCTTAAGAGATATCATCTTATCCTTAAAAAAAATATTAAAGTTAGTATAAAGAACAAAAATATTGTATTAGACTTGAATTAAATAAACTTGAATTTACATAATTTGCCTCTGATTTGGGATTGATCCAAGCCACATCACTATTTTTATGTACTTTAGTATACAACTGGATCAGATCATAGTCAGCAGGAGTTTCTTCTTACTGCAAAAAGGAAATATATGTTATAACTTAAATGAGAAAAGTGTACATGTTAATATTTAACGGGGATGGCGCATGCGTTACTTTGTGTCTGGGAGGCATATTTACTTGAAATTGTAATAAGTTATATAAAGTAAGGACAAACATTACGGATATTTATGAGAATCATACTTACACAAATATTAGATTAATTCAATATCAATTTTACTGGACTAGTTGCTCTCATCCTCACTAGACACTTCAGTTGATTCATATTCTTCGAACATTTCACCCTCAATTACTTTCGGTTCAACATCTTCTCTACGCAAAGGGACCATGTCATGTTGGCTTAGATCAACAAATAGATTGATGCCTAATTCGTTTTCTTGATATGCTTCTTCATTTGTTGGACTATCAAATTCTTCATGTGGTTCGTCTACTTCTGGAATGTAATCATATGTATATATTGGTGCAAACCTCTCTACCACTCACCATGGGTTCCTGTACTCGAGATCATCTAAATAAAAAAAAACTTGATTCACTTGGCAAACGAGAATGAAATGATTGTCCTCATACAATGTGTGAAATGTATTCACGCTGAAAAAATATTCATTGTTACGAACTCCTAACCTAGGATTTGAGATATCCCACCAAGTACATTTAAACAACCAAACCATATATTCCCCCACGAACTCCTAACCTAGGATTTGAGATATCCCACCAAGTGCTATGATATCTTCTATAGCTCCATATAAGTCAATATTATCATCCCCATGGCTTCCTTCGATTATGACCCCACAATTTTAAATTTTTCTATATCATTTTCTGTCACACGTGTGAAATTTATATCCACACACCAAACATCCTAAGTATTTGATGGCCCACCTGGACAGACCACATGCCAATGCATACAGCTCTGTGAGATTTCACCAGAATCTTCAGCATATTTCGATAGAACCTACGTCGATAAATATATGTCGTTATATCAGATATCAATAGAAAAAAGTATAGTTTAGTGGTATATGAAGTTTGTAGATACCACAAAATTTAATTTTGAAGAATACTGTATGTTCAAACCATAAGGTGAATTCTGGTTCATGCTTCTTTTCTACGTCAGTTACACCACTCGTGCAAAATAGTTGTAAATGTTCGTTGCGCATGTTCATGTTAACTATTCATTTGTATCAAGTTATATTATATTATATGACTTTAATATGCAAAACTTTATTGATATGGAGATTCATCATTAACCGCAAGTAGTGCTCAATCTCTGCATAGTTATTCAAGGCATACCATTAAGCTCTCATCTACATAGGTCATAGCCCCCTTGTGCGCTTATGAAACCTACGGTTTGAGAAAACATGAAAAATGATGATGAAACTCCGTTTTTCCACTTTCATAATTCTAATTCAATCTCATAAATCTAGTATCAACCCCACATAAATATATTAAACAAAATATATGCTATTCATTATCAATGTATGACTTTGCAATCGAAATTCCAGACAAACCTTATTCCCCATAGATCGCTTAAGTTTTTCCAAAAGCCTTTCAATAAGATACATCTATCTATACTAAACTGAGCCAGCAACTAAAGCCTTACGAGATAGGTGCACAACCAAATGAATCATTACATCAAAGAAGGAAGGCTGGTAAAAACTCTCCAATTTACACAATATCATTGAGATGTCAGCTTCCATTTTTAATAATGCATCAACTTTCAACATTCTACTAGAAATGTCCTAAAAAATCCTCCTAATTATGTGAAAGATGTACGAACATCTCTTGTAAGCTTTCTATGCACACCATTGGCAACAGACGCTGCAAAAGTACATAACAATCGTGACTTTTAAGACCAGTTATCTTTCAATCATGACTTCGAACACATCTTGACATGTTTGAAGCATGGCCATAGGGTAATTTGATTGTCATGAACCAGTTACATAATTTCTTTCTCTCATCTTTTGACAGTGTCTACCATCCAAGGGACATATAGGTTGACGACTCATTATCATGTACATGCAACTCCGGTCTTATCTCCAACTCCTTTAAATCTTTATGAGAGTTAGCTGTATTTTTTGTCTTCCATTCTATTGACATCAGAGTACCCAAAATATTCTCACATATTTTTTTTTAATATGCGTAACACCTAGATTATGGCAACTCAAATAATATACTTTTTTTTATCCAATTCAACTCCACTACTTGTCGTTTCCTCTTTCGAGCTCTTACATCCTTCCCAAATCTATTTTCTAAAACTTCCCACAACTGTACAATATAATCAATCATTGAGACTATGTATCTTTATTACAAATAGGACAAGCCATTTTACCTTTTGTACTCCACTCAGACAAGTTTTCGTATGCTAGGAAATCATTTATTGTCCATAGCATTGTAGCATGCATCTTGAACTCCTGCGACAAGGCCACATCACATGTATTGACACCTTGTTCCTATAACTCTTTCAACTCTGTCATCATTGGCTACAGATATACATCTATTTCAAATTCTGCATATTGCTTATCTGATGTCCATGTTGACTCATTACACACTGAACATGAATCAAATTCTGCATATTGCTTTGAGAAGAAAACACAATCATTCTTACCTGCGTGGATGATATTATCCTAGCACTCGCTTCAATTTCTTCGCTTTATCAAAATTACGAGGTACTATGTTATCTTGTGGGAGAGCCTCTTTAAATAATTCTAGCAGTATGTCGATGGTCTTTGCAGAAATACGACAAATAGACCTAATATGGAGTATCCTCACCGTGAATGAAAACTTACTATGATGAGTGAACCCTTTGTACAGTTATCGTTGTGCAACCTCCCACAATTTTCCAAAGTTTCCATTTCCCACAGATGATTGTGTAGATGTTCATTCTCCTTCTCTTACACCAAACATTAATGCGCCAAGATCCCATAACATCTTAGTTATATCCTCTCCATTATCATCACTATCATCATAAACATCCACATTTATGTCGTCCATGTCGGTCTTGTTACCTTCCTCCATCTGATTGAACTGACTGCCAAATCTAACTCCTTTAGCAAATGGTTCACCATGTAAAACCTAAGATGAGTATTTAGGGTCGATTTCATTGACAAATAAATACTCATCCACTACCACTAAGTTATAAGAACTAAGATTTTTGTACTTCTTCAGTGACATCTTATAAATCCTCAACTATCAACACTCCCGCAAAAAAGTTCACCCATTGTGCATACTCTTTATAGTCTCGACCAAGTCTATCTCCCAACTGCATCCAACTCTTATCCAGTGTATTTTCGTTACTCGACGACTGTCTCTCAAAAAAACCTAATTCATGGATAAACACTATCAAGGGTCTTTTCATATTCATTGCTTCTATTTTGGACACTGTAGTTGGTCATATCCCATTCCAGAGACTATCATCTATATCGCATATATACTCAATTTAAAACTCTCATGTTAGTCGAAATTTTGACAGCATTTTCCTACAATTCTCTAAGTATTCTAGTCACGATATAGTACTCGACCATTTCCATTGGCCAAGCAACTTACAAACCACACACTTAAAGAATGTAAGGAAATACTGAACCAAAATTTCAAAAACTAACACAAGAGTTGAGACTGAATATATCTACCATATAGATGATAGAATCTCAAATTGTCCACTTTGGACAATTCAAGAGTTGTATCCAAACATTTTTTACGAAAATGTTTGGCCACAACTCTCGAATGGGTCTAAGGTTCAATTGCATATGAAAATAATACTGACATTCAAGTCCTAACTAGTAAATCAATCCACTAGTTTATATAAAACATAAACTTAGATATATAATCCAAACTATTATACGTTCAAACTTAAATGCCAAAAGTACATACAAATGAATAACATGTTTTGATAAGGTATTTAGTGAAATAATGGGTTTGTTGGTTTAGATTATTTTAATTTTAGTATTTTATGGAACAACCACGCAATTACTATATAGTACTACTACATATAATTTTAGTCTTTTGGTTTCTATTTTTTGTGGGCTATGAAATTTATTATTTGAACTTTGGAGGGATGGCAATAGAGAATTAACTAGTATATATACATATAGTTTGTTGACCACGGTCGATGTATTTTTTTTCAATAAACCAAATTATTAATTAAAAACCAAGACATATATTATCTGACAACTATCAATATCACAAGTGTTACTTCAATGTATTTTGGGTATTTTAAATTCACAACTTTAAAATATCACAAATTAACCATATTATTCATCCCCAAATTACAATAACATACTAACAACATTAACAATATTACACATTAATAACATAGCAAATTTCTTAGTTAAATATTCTATAACATTAACATTAATCCTAATTTTCATAAATAGTCCCTAAACTAAAAAACTTCAATCATCGAATACATAACTCTAACTATTTTCACAATTCAAACAATATACATAAATACATCAATACCCAAATAAATTACACTATTTTTCGTCACAAATACCAACTTCTAAATATAAATACCCAAATCATACTAAAAATCAACAATACTAAAAATTAGAAATCTTAGCACAAATTTTTGCAAATCCAACAAACAATATGAATCACCACCTACATGTACATAAATCTTTATGAAAAAACAATAAATCAAACCCAATACAGGAACAATATATATAAATAAGAAATACAAAAAGCAATCACAAAAAACATCTCTTATGTCAACAGCAACTCCTCTCTCTTTTGAACCTCTCCCTCTCTCTAGAACCTCTTCTCTCTCTCTCTCTCTCTCTCTCTCTCTCTCCAACACACTCTCGATGCCCCTCTCTCTTTCTATGCAGTTGATGAACACCAAAATGAATTGGTGAAATGGCAATCCGCATGAAAATTGAGTGTTTTCAATTTTGTAATCTACAGTTTGAACGGGTTATTTACCAATTCAAACTAGGAATGTGATTCAGCCGGTCCGAACCGAAGAAATCGACTGGAGTAGCCATTTTTGGACCGGACCGAATTGGTCTAGCAAATTTCATAAGACCGAATGAATTCAGTCTGGTCCTGATCTAGGGGTTTTCCACCCCGAACCGGATCAGACTGAATGAAAATAAAAATATATATTTAATTTATATATATTATTTATATAAATAATTATATATAGTTAATTATTAATACATCACAATATTACATAAGTATCATATTCTTTAATGTATAACTATTGTGATATCCCGTTTTTACGTGTATTTTCACTGAATGAATATTTTAATTTAATTAAAATAATGGTTCTTGTATTTTAAATTATCAGATTTTAATTGGTTTTTATTAGTTGTTTAAGTTTAAATTGCTGTTTAATTTATTTTAGCTTGTCTTTGTGTTTAAAATTAAGTTGTTAGTTTTTACTAGTTATTTATTATATTTTAGCTTTATGTGATGTTTAAATTATTTTCTTGGTTTTATTGCTTTTAAAGTTGTTTTCATTGGATCAGTTTTTGGACTCCAGAGATGAGGATTGGACCTCATTTCTTTTCCTCCATCTTTTCTTTTCTCTTTTTCTTTTTCTTCTTTCTCTTTTTCTTCTTCTTTTCTTTCTTTTCTTCCTTCCTCCCCGTGCTTTCCCTCTACGCATTCAAACCTCTCTCTCTCTCTTCCCATTTCCGTTCGTTTTCGTTGTGCAGCCCAGACCTGCCGCCGCCGGCCACCGTGTGGCACACCACCCACCCAGTTTTCTTCCCCTCCGAACGGTGATCATCCCCACCAAGTTTCACCGTCATCCGAGCCGCCGTTTAGCCGAAAAAGCCACTCCAAGCTGAACGGCTTTTGCACCGATCTGCCGCCGTCGCTCCACCTCCGGCCACCACCTCATCACCACTTCATCACCGACTCCTTTCCGTCCTAAACCACCCATTTCTAGCCTCGATCCGTCCCCGGAACAGCCCCCACGAGCTAGCTTTCTGATTTGTGTATTTCGGCCTTCTACCGCCGTTTTCGCCGCCACCCACGGCCAACCTTCACTTCCACTAGTTTCATAAACACCTATAAGCCATTCCCTATCAATCCCGAGTCTTGGTTTGTCCCCGTTCAAAAGTGGGTATTTTACAACCCACGGCCACAGTGTTTTTACATTGTTACGTTGTTTTTTCTTCGCCGTTTGCTGCTCGTCGATCTTTCAAAAATTATCATATAGCGCTGTAAGTATTTTTCAAACTATATTTTAGATTTAAATATATTATTACTTTTGCAATAATTATTTGTGATTGGTTGGTTATTCCAGACTAAGTTCGAGGAGTTGGAGGTCGAATGGATTTGAGGACGGAGTTGCTTGTTGGTTGTTATGGATATTTGGAAATTGTTGGTTAATTGGTGTCTTATCATTTGCATTGCATTGTGCATGCATATGCATGTATTAAATATTGGAAACTGGGTTTTCATGAGTTAAATAGATTTTTGGGTGCTTGTATATCACGACCCCAAGCCGAGATAGGGTATTATCTCGGTGGAGCTCCTCTAATCACTCGAGAGCATAATATACTGAGTGACGTCCCCTGGGTTGTCGCTGGGCGACAACGGAAGCAGGCGGGATGGTAACGCTCTCGTACCGATTCCATGGCCCCTCTGCTGGCGGGGGCTAGAGGATGCTTGGCTACGAACGTGCGGGGCGCAGAACTGGGCATCGCTCGTTACAAAGTCACACGCATGGTCGTTACCCGTGGTGTGACGAAGGGAGCCAGGGCTTACGGATGACCCCTAGGGGAGGTCATGGTGCATTCGGTTAAGGAAAATGTGGAAATTTGTTTAAGACTTGGATTTTGGGCCATTATCTGGGATAATGGTGAGGAAAAATTTAAAGGAAATATTTTGGGCCAAATGAGACTTTTGGCGTGTGTGGAAAAATATGTTTTATGGGACATGTGCATTGGGCATCTTTTCATACATATTGTAGAGTTTAATATATTTTTATCTTATGGCGTTTGGATTATTACTTACTTGCGGCACCATTTTTGGTACCGTAGATTTTAATGCAGAGGTTGAGGATAAGGAGGAGGCGGCTCCACCTGAGTATTGATTTGGAGTGCTTATCTATGGACTTTATTTGTATTTGTTTTTATGTTATGTATTTGGATTTAAGATAGTGTTGAATATGTAATATTTTATTTACGTGTGTTTTAAACTGGTTTGCATTTAAACAAAAAATTCTGGTACTTAGTTATATGACTTTATTATCTGCTGCGTGGTTTTATTTTTGTACACATGTTATGTACACACACTTGGCACTAGGCGATGGGATGTGTGACCCGTGTTGTCATCATGCCGACGCCTCGATTTTCACATGTCCGTACGTGGGAATTGGGGATGTCACAACTATAATATATAGTAGTAGTATATATTAATAATTGTACAATTCATTATGTAATTTTTATTTAATAAGTCACTTAATTTTAATTTAGTATTTTAAATAAATTTTTTTATTAATCAATTAAAAAAATAAAAGTGGTTGGACTGATCGGACTGGACCAGACCCTATTCCAATCCCTAGGGATGTTCAGTCCGGTCCGGGGAAAATGATGAACCAAAAATTTCGGTCTATCACTCGGACTAGAGCAGAAAGTTCTCAGCCCTACTTCAAACACCAAAATTTCACACTGATTGCCATTTTTTGGCACATTTTAATTCTGCCTTTACGAGTTCGAACGGTCAAGATATACATTTGAACACCTAAGTTCAAATATTCCTTAACATATTCCTTTAAATGAAGAGAAATAAAGAGAGAAGTTTACGTTCTATATTCCACAAATGCGTTCGAATGGGTTATTGGCTGTTCAAATGGGTGTATATTCCATGGATTTGTTGCCAAGTTTCCCGCCAACCACACTCTACGAGAATTCACCATTTGAACAAATACAGATGCACTACATTCACTATTTGAACACCATACTTTGTTCGAACACGTACCCTATCAGTTCGAACACATTATATATTTCCTCTAAATATACAAATATATAATATAATATATAGTATATATACTAGATTATATAGTATACTAATATATACTATGTATATACTATATTGTATATACTAAATATACTATAATAGTATATTAGCATATACAATATAGTATATTATATTATAGTATATACAAGAATATACTATACTAGTACTATATTACACCATAGTACTAGTGTACTATATACTAATATACTATATATATTTGTATTATAGTATATATTAGTATTATATAGTATCTAGTACTCGTACTATTATAGTATATATTATAGTGTAATATCTAGTTTTTATTGTACATATTATAGTGTAATACTATATTATAGTGCAATATATAATACTATTTACATCCGTTCTAACTTGTACAAACCAGTTTGAACAATGGTTTGCCTGTTTGCTCAACACCCACTCGACACCTGCTCGACAGTTAGCTCGAGCGAGTGGCAAACCCATGAGTTTGCTCGACACTAGCATGTCATGCAGCTTGAGAGAATGTTTTGAAATTACACAAATATTAATTTCATTGACTATTTGAAGACCATGTAAGGCATTTGGCCGTCGAACTACACTAGATGAGTTAAATACCTAGTTTGAATACCAAACAAACATAGTCATCCCCAACCCAACACAACCAAATTCGAACCAAAGCTCGTCGTATGCCACCAACTCCTCTGTAGAAAGCATAGAATCTCCCTTCTAAGAGGTATGCCCCTAATCCCCTCATCATTTGATTGTTTTTTTGAAAGAGAATGGGGGTTTGTAAAGTGGGTTTTCGGATCTTCTAATCTCCTCACCATTTTGGTGTTTGCCAGACACCACAAACAGCTTTTGGCCGTAGAAATGATGTAGTGAAGTCTAGGCTTCACTCTATTTTAATTTGGACCGATTAAAATCAAGGGTTCTTGAGAATCCTTAGTTTTCACGTTTGGTGCTTAGTCAACTCAGCCATGGTCTGTTTGGTAAGATCGCATTTGAACGAATACGAACCTTGTTGCCCAGATGACTAACACAAGAGGGGGGTGAATTGAGTTATCTTATAAAAAAAATAACAATTATAAATCAAATATACAATATAAAATATGAACAAAATATGAAACAACAATAAATATAAAGAGTAAGGGTAAGAGAGAAGCAAACTCAGTATGTTAACGAGGTTCGGCCCCACTGCCTACGTCCTCTCCTCAAGCTACCCCTTGAGGATCCCCGAATTCACTATTCAATCTCCTTCAGGTGGAGATAGAAACCTATTACACCTTTGAACAACACCGCTACAAAGGATCCGTGTAGAACACCCTCTACACTTGCAATCACCTTACACGTGGTGATTCAACTATTCCCTGTGCAGAACATTTTCTACACACACAAGGGTTATACACACCCTTTTACTGATACAAGAGCTGATAGTGGGTAGGTTATCAGAAAACACTCCTCAATGAGTGAAATAAGAACAATACAAGCACAATCTATATCTCTCAAAATGAACAAGGGTTAAGGCTCAATGCTTAGAGAAGAGAGAATGAAAACTTTGAATGAATGTTGTATGCTCTTGGTGTTGTAAATGTGAAGCTCTCAAATGATCTATTTATAGGCATATGAGACTTCATATTCAAATTTAAAAAGATTCACATGTCAAAGACATCATCATTCATTTTTCAAAAATTTCAAATCTAATCTTTTTACTTTTTGCATATGACAAAAGGAGCACACTTTACTTTTCAAAA